>CM043717.1:30284986-30529986 GCA_023969325.1 Oryzias curvinotus | reverse complement strand
ATCCCTTTATGCATTTGACCAATCGGATGGACGCCTTCACATCGTTGACCAATCAGATGGAGCCCTATTATGTTAGATGTTTGTCTCCTATGTCAACGAGGGTCATTTGGAGTATAATTTTTTTAAATTGTTGCAATGAAACGGGAATGGTTATTTGGTTATTTTGCTGTTTGTTTATATACCGCAAATTATATCGTTATCGCAATTTTAATCTCTGATATCGCATATCGCGAGTTTTCCTCATGTCGTGCAGCCCTAATGCTAGTCAAAGAACACGGATTCCTCACGTTACTCCCCTGTATATCTGACTACACAGACGCTACAGAACCTACACAAGTCTGATGGCGTAGTCTGAAAAAGGAGGAGCAGAGAAGGATCGAGGAGGATTTCCACACAGCTAAAACTAACAGAATGGACAGATGGACAAATGATTGGATTATGCATACTAAACCATTTCTAGTCAGACATTTTCCCTATAGATTGACGGAAGCCCAGACATCCAGCCTTTCCTGCTGGAAACTCTCCACGGGTTCATCTAATAGAAGGATGCTTCTTAAAATCAGACTCCGACTTGTGTGGGCATCAGAACGGCAGCCTCCCTGACAGCTCCGTGCCTGGTGTGTGGTCTGGTTCACCTGTCCAGGTGCTCAGACAACAGGCACCAACAGCTTCCCCTCTGTGTGCTTGGGGACATGTGTGCATGGATACAGAGAGGTTATGTTCTTGGGTCTTCAGGCCCTCTGGGGACCCAATCATTTAAAGATCCTGGTTGGGTCAGGAAGCCTATAAACTCTCCTGAAAAAACAAAGCACAAAAAGACTCTTTTATTTTGTAGGTGCCTGGTTGTTTTCGTGCAGTGTGTTGGAATCAGGACAGGGCTACAGCTCTCATATTTGTTGCTACATCTCTGTTTGACTGAAGAGCTAGCTGTGACCGAGCATTTTAAGGTTCACGGCTCCAGACCACTTCTGCTGGAAGCCATCATGAGGCCAGTGACAGACTGTTAACTGACGGAGCAGCCAGCCTGGTGGAGGATGAGGGTTCACTCTGCCTCCCCCACCACTCATAAGGCACCACTTTGTGTGCAATTCTGTGCCATTTGGAACCACTTTAGAAATTTCCTTTGACATTTGTTTGATAGGACTCCGGGTTATGGTGGGGGTCAGAGCAGGACGAGAGAAAAGTTCAAATAAAAACCCTAAAAATGACAGCTGGGGGAGACGGCAGACAGGTGAGGAACCATCCTGCCAACATTCTACAGAAATCCACACCAACGTGCATTAACGGCAGAGCTGGGCGACATGGCCAAAAAAGCACATCTTTGATTTTTTCATTCCAAATTCAATTTTCAATTTCAATCCGTTTTTTCTCCTGGCTTTTACTTTCTTTAACAAAAATTCCAAATGATAGAAATATTGTATTTTAACCTCTCTTTGGGAAGCTGGCCGCCGTCGCCGTTCTACTAAATCCAAGCTGTAAAGATGTTTGCAGAACACAGCAGCAGACGTTTTGGGAGCCACTGCTAGCTTGATCATCTCCTAAAGAGAAATACTAGAGCGCACTCGGCAGAGGTCTTTCTGGATCCTGGTACGAATCCTCACATGTTCTGCTGCTTCATCAGCTTCAACTGAAGGAAACTAGTGGAAGTGGGGGGCACCTCTCGTGCGCTGGTGCTTCTTTTGTTCTCAGCCTTGTGGAAGTACTGCTGTTTTCACATCTGCCCTTGGCGAGAGACCGTGGACTGACTTTACTCTGAACAACGGAAGAGAGCAGGAAGCTGGGAACATCAAATAAAATCTCAGTTTTACCAAAAATAAATTAACTTACACAACACATTTGAATAAATCGATAAGATGGATTATTAGCCCAGCCCTAATTGAAGGCATTGGCAGAAGGAGCATGTTGCAGAGGGTTATTCCAGGTCTGAAGACTTCAGCTTGTTGCAAACGGCATTGCATCGGCGTCCGGGTTTCTGCCGTCTGTGTTCTCACAGACTGCATGGTGTTCAGTTCAGGACTCTGGGAAAAAAAGCCGCTTTGCTGCAGCATGGAATCGTGACGACCGCACCCCTCCCTGAGTGAACATGAAGACACAGAAACAAAGAGGTGACTCACTGGTTTCCGTCACACTTCTGCTCGGTGCCGATCTGATTCTCCTCTGCATGAGCATCAACTCCCTTTAAAAGCCTCAGAAACTTTTATTTAGTGAGAAAACAAATCACAGCCGGCCTCTTTTCCTGCAGCTTTTGTGTCAGATCCCCTGAAAATGCCCTTTACTGCTCAGCTTATCTCTACTGGTCTCTTAGCTGTGACAAATGCCCCCCCCCCCAACAAACAGCGGCGCCCCACACCTGCTCATTTAGCTGCACACATTTGTTCAAAGCAGCTGCAATTAACCAGCGGCTAACTGCCAAGTTAATAAAGCAGCTCTGAGATAAATAAGGTGGAAGAGACGCGGAGGTAAAATGTCACCTGCAGCCTCTTTATCAGCGGGGGCCACGGAGCCTCTTTATCAGCGGGGGCCACGGAGCCTCTTTATCAGCAGAATTGAAATGAGCCGGACCGACCGCAGCATGCTGCTGTTTATAAGGCCACCAGCTCCCATTCAGACACATTTATCTCCAAGCATCACTGCTAAATGTGCAGGTCAGTCCTCTGAAGACTGCAGGAGAACCGCAGCCCAGAACAGGCTCCTGATTTACGGAGGGGGGGCTGCTGGATGTCTGTCCCAAAAACAACATCTGACACTTTCCATACGGCAGAGAAACTCCAGCTGAACGTCAGCTTTTCCTGTAAAGTCATGAACAGACCTGTGGTGTGAATGAAGCCCATAACGGTCCTATCGAAAGAGGACTTGGAGAAGCCATCGCTTTATTTTGAAAGTCCACTCATCAGGAGAAACCTTTTTTCTTTTATTCCGTTATAGAATAAAACGTATTCTGAACATTAACTGCTGTTAACGCATGCCGTCGTCACTCTTATTCTGAAAAAAATGGAAGAGGAAATTTTAACCTGAAACTGCGTTTTCCTCCAGCGTGACTCTGCGTTTGGTGGGAGGGGCTTGCGGGTGTTCACCTGGGTTACCTGCTGGAGCAGCCCATCAAACCCATGTCCATTCAGACATTTCAGCCTGAATCTCCAGCATTTTCCTGGTGGAGCTGCTCAGAAACCATCGGTGTCATGAACGGGCCCCCGTTGGCCCCCCGTCACTAAACCTGGTAATTAGCTGCTAGATTTGCTTTGGCAGCTTGTTTGTGTGTTTTCCGTGTGAGCAGCTTCGTGCCGTGTTGACCGGCCTCGTCTGCTCCCAGCATGCTCTCTGTTTCACACTTCCTCTGATTGCCGGCTGTCTCTGCCTCCCTCACCGAGCTGTCACAGCCGCTAACGTCTCCTCTGACAGCGCCGCTCTTCCTCACCAACGTTCACATTCAATAAAACTCCTCTTCATCACCAAACAATCAATAAAGCCAGTCATTCCTGACAAATTCATTTGTGGGTAAATGGTGTGGCGCCTGTGGGCGGCGACGTGCGATGAGCAGATTACGGTGCGCGCCCCGCTTTCCTCGGACTGCGAGGTGGCGCCTGCTGACATTTAGCGCTCAGCACCAGATAAACATCCCGCGCTTTGAGAGGCGCTCATTAAAAAGAAAGTGCTTTCCTGTGTCAGAACACAGATGATGATTGAACGGCCTCTCATTGACGTGACGTAGTGATCAATCACCCGGCAAGACGCAGGCAGGGATGTGATGCTAACGACGTCGCTTATGAACAACGCAGCTTTCCTCCAAACTGCTGCACTTTGGAAAACTTGAATACTCTGCTGTAATAATAAGACAAATGCTTGTGTCAATATGCCTTTGCTCCATCATATATGATTATAACACATTTGTTTAACAAGCATCAAAACATGGTTGTTTTTGTCACAGACACCTAAAATGAAATTCCTGCTACTAGAAAACACCTGGGGCCTCGGAGCGTCTCTGCTCGGTCAAGTCCTTTTTGTCTTGGGGGGGGCTGTTTGACAGGTCGATGTCTCTGGGAGGTTCCTCAATAAAAACAGTTTTAAGCTGCTTTGTTTCAAGGGCAGAAGGCAGCAACATTAAAAAGCGTTTTATCCCCATCAGGCCTGGAAATGATCACTCATGTTTTCATTTCTCCTGTTTAGAGGACTATAGCTACGTTCACGCCGGCGTCAGGCGTCAAGCGGCCACTTTAAATAACAACAAGTCTATATAAATGTATATTAAATAACTGTACGTTTTTGGGCTTTACCTACTAAACGCGCAGCCCCTGAACACGTGTCAGAAGTTAAACCAGGTCAAACTTTGACCAATCAGGGACGTATGGATGGCCTCCCTTTTAATTCACGGAACTGCCAACAATTTGAAAATGAATCATGGAGCAGAAATTGCGGACACATCCCACCACACGCACATACCAAGTCTTTCATATGTAGGACTGGAGCTGTGACAGAAAAAGCCGGGAGTGAGATTCTCCAGATTTACACCACTTTGACCTTTCACACCCAACCTTTCCCAACAGTACTGCAGCTGAGGGCTGGTATCAGGTAACAACAATCCAGTGTGAACACCTTACTCTGATCTCCTGTCACCTGCTCGGTGTAAACGTAGCATAATTCTCATTTTCAACAAATGCTGGTTAAATCATTTGAAGACTGTCCCAAACTCTACAGTGAGGCTTTTAAACGGACGCGCAGAACTCCGCTGTCGTTCTCTTTACCCCAACATCCAGTTAAATTGATTTGAACACTGTATTCTGATAGACTGTGATTGGGTGGATATTGTTATTTAGGTTATGTGATGGCCATTCTCTGTATTCTGTCTTCCAGTGTCATATAAGTCCATGCGAGCTGAGCACATTAGTGCACGACACTTAAAATCAAAAATCAAACTCAAACTGTACAATTTAGTTTATTAAAGCTTTGAACAGACAAACTCATTTATTTTTGACCCCATAACCTTCTACTTGACCCGATCCTTGAGGTCTACAAACTAGGGTTGTGCCGATGGACGATATCATCGTCCATCGTGATGGGCGACTGACATCCCGATGGAGAGACCACCATCGTGATGCCACGCCCCCGCCACGTTGCGAGTGGACCCCATAAGCCGCGGTTACATGAACAAAATATCTTGATGGGATCAATGGTCGGATTAGAATCCAACCGTGTACATGGGCCCAGAAAAAATGTTTTCAGAATATAAAAACGTTCACTAAGGTCACACTTTCCGTCGGAATAGAAACCGGAAGGATAGAAATTCCGCCGAGCGGCTTTTTTTTTTTTTTTTTCAAACTTTATTGAATGTAACAATTAAATACAAAACGACAGCGCCGAGCGGCTATATTCATTGACATGTCAGCTCGGTAAAATACGAGATGATCTTCTAAACGTGCTTTTAATAATGTTACGGTTATTATGAAACACCTGTTCGCTCATCATTTGAATCTTAATCCGTGTTGTCAGCGCTTTTTCTGAGCGCTGTTGTTAGCCCATGTTAGCATACTGCTATGCTAACATGGGCTAACAACATTAGCTTTGGGTGGCGCTGCATCCTGGGAATAACATCAGCCGTTATTTAGTCGGGACACGACTGGAAACACAAATCCACGTGATTGTTTGAATGTTTTCTAAGGACTGAGCGACATTTCTGCTTTGAAGCTCAAACCGCTGTGTCTGCTGACGATCCGAGCTGTGCTCAGACACTCACTTTTAGACCCGGTTCTGAGTTCTGTAGCTCGTACCCCTAGAGCTGCGGGACGGATCGCAGTCTTAAATCTCCCACACATACCGCTCATGTACCCCCCCTCCCATCAAACACAAAGCTGTAAGTCCGCACTCCGCCGGTCCACTTCGCTAGTTAAGTGCAGGAGCGGACTACTTCTTTTCTATTTTGTTTGTTACTTTTTTGTTGAAGTCACCTCCCTCAGTTTATACTGGATCACGCGGATGAGTCATTAGTTGGGAAATAAAATGAAAAAAGCAAAATAACGAATAGCAGTTATATAACAACGAAAAATGTTTTTAAAAAATCCCCCCCCCCGACGATGTCATCGTCCATCCCGATGGTTGACAGCAAACATCGTCAACGGCCAATTTAGGGGACATCGCCCAACCCTACTACAAACCAACATCTTTAAAGAACAGAGTTTCTTTGTTTATTGTGTCCTAGAAATAACCTTATAGGTTCGATTCTAGATGTTCAGTAAAACTCCTCGTTACACACTTCCTACATTTTTCTCAGACAGACAAACATTTTCTCGTAGCTCTCTGGTTTAAACTCTCCACGTTCAAACCCTCAGAGAAAAATACGTGCTGTGTTATTGAGTGAAGACAAAGATCGCGATCAAAGATTTATCTGATTCTGGCAAACTGAACACATTCTGTTCAGGAGACACGACATGGAGGAGATTGATCGACACAGCCAATCAGAACGCAGAACACCATGTGCTGTTAGAAAACAACTGAGACAAGGACATCTTTACTTGTCTGATGGTCAGACCAACTTCATTGAGAGTTTTAAACCGAGGTTAAGTTTGGTTTGATGGTATTTTTAACTTTCATCTTCACCTTCAGCAGCTCCTGTCAGTGTTGGGTGTTTGAATCTGTGTTTGGGTTTTGGTTTTATGCTGCCTTTTATTTTGAAAAGCACATCATGATTTTATTCTGTGAAAAGTGTTATGCAAATAAAAAAAATACTACCTTACAGTACTGAGGATTATAGTTCCATGTACTTATGTCTCCAAAGGCATTACAGTATATCCCTGAGAAAATACTGCCTGCAGCCACTGATGCTGCTGGTTACGCTGCTATAGACCGAAACTGCCCCCCACCCCCCACCATTTCTGCTCTCAACCATTAATGACGCCTTAATAAAACATTTGGAAAGGAGCTGTTGAATGAAAATGGAATGAGGCTTTAGTTCTGCCTGGTCTGATGGTCTTTGTGGAGGTTAAGTGAGTTTGAAAACCGAATTGAATTGAGCTGAAAGGACAGCGTTCCCATTCTAGGCTTGGAATTCTACAAACAACCAACAACAGACTGGGGGAGAGAGCCTTCACCAATCCTCTAGGGGTTTTTCAAGAGGAGCAGGATGATCAGGAACCACAGCAGAACCGTCCTGAAGAAACAGATGCATGGACTCATTCATCTCTGATGATCCAGAGACGGAACGGAGGCAGTGCTGGAGTCCTGGTGAAAACAAGCTCCTGGTCTGCATGTGTCCAGAGGGGCCTCGTCCTCCTGCTGACCCCCTCTGGCTGAAAACACCAGCTCAGCTGCTCGGACGAGTTCCATCTGCATCGTTTGTTTGGACCAGTTTCTTCAGCGTGGATGGCGACGGCGGTGTGGATGTGAAATCTCTGATGTGGTGCGACACTGTGTGTGGCTGCCATGACAGCTCACATCAGCAGCCGGGCACGGATCCAGCACCACCCAACACCTCCTCCACCGCCGCCGCCGCCGCTGCTGATACACACAAGCAGCCGCTAATTACAAGTGACATGCGTGCAAACACGCGGTGGAGCAGCCCCGCCGACTTCTGAGGCCAGAGATAAACGTCCTGCAGCTTCTCCTCCATTCACCTTTAGTGTCTGCACGGTTTCACACACAGCCCAGGAGGAGCGTGCACGACAACCAGACACAGAGCCAGTGCACGGCAGAAAATCTGCAGCCTAATAATGTGCGCAGCAGGGCGGGTCAGGCAGGCTGCACTTCAGCAGGTTGATATTCCTGGAAAGCACTCTCGTCTAATCTGTGACTAACAACCGCTTCCCTGAAGACTCACGCTTCAGCAGCAATTACAAGGAAACATCATCATCGTCTGTTGGGAAGCACACACGTGGTGGCAGGAACACGTACAGCCGTTCACACACGATCTCTGCAGGTCCCGCTCCCATCATATTTGGACTTATTTTCAAAGCGTCCCCAGTGGTCTTTTAATCATGATGATGCCGTTTTAGCCACAATGTAAAAACCTGTGTCGTTTTCTAGGACATAGTTTCTGCAGAGCGGCAGACGTTCATTAAAAATACCCCTCTGACTGTGGAAAGAACATACTTCGTATAATTCCTTTGTTTATACACTCTCTCACTAGCTTACAACAACAACACCAGCAATATCTGATCCAGATTTCAGCTCAGATCAGGAAAACAAAGACGTTCATGGTTCTGTTGGTCTGCAGGTGGATGATCAGAAAGGGGCGGAGCTTGGAGACTGTGTCCCGCCCATTTTAGCTGCTGAGTCACAACTGAGAGCTTTTTCAAAAGGAATGTTTTATCTACTTCTGATTCATCTCAATTTGAATAAAGAAGTTATCAGAAATTTTAATCAATTTTAATCTTAAATTATTTTATATATGTCCTCCGTCAGAGGAAAAATGTTACCAGGATATATTAAAAACACACTTCATTGTAATGGGTCTTTAAACATTTTCAATCTTGTCTTTTTCTTTTTCTGCCACAAAAACTGAATGAGCTTCTTTAGTTTGGTCTTATTTAAAGAAAAGCCAGCAGGACGAACTGTTTCTATAAATGACCTTAAAATGGACATTAGCTGCACACAAGTTCACAACGTCACCGTCATGGAGAAACATTGTAAACATCACCCACCCAAACACACCCAACTCCGCTCTGAGTCCAGACTAGAGGCTGTTTCCATCCCCTTTGTTGTGAGGCCATGAAAAATCATCTGACCACAGAACAAAACAGATACCAGCACAGATGATGGATGGATGGATGGATGGATGGATGAAAGAGGGATGGATGGATGGATGGATGGATGGATGGATGGACGGATGGATGGATGGATGGATGGATGGATGGATGGATGGATGGATGGAAGGATCGACAAATAGATGGATGGATGGATGAATGAAAGTGGGATGGATGGATGGATGATGGATGGATGAATGAAAGTGGATGGATGGATGGATGGATGGATGGATGGACAGACGGACGGATGTTTTATTAGTGGAGCCCCTTTGACAGATAAACTCAAACTCCTTTCTCTAAATATGGGAAAGTGGAAACATTAATTAAAAAGAAGAAAAGCAAATTGGACAAATTAATGTAGTTACCATGGCAACATAATTTATACCAACAACTGCATACATGACAAAAGACTAAGATAAATAGGAAAGGATATTAGCTCACACAAACTTCAGCTCTTAGCCTTTGACTCAGCATCTTTATTATGTTTCCATGACAACCACAGCTGACAATGTAAAGGATGTGGATGTGCTGGCTGGAGACATCTGGGTTTGGCTGCATGAGGCGTACTGGATCACTGGAGCTGCTTGCAGCTTTGCTTTTGACAGGTCTGAACATGGAGGGGGTCAGTCGATGATGCGTGAGAAAGAGGAGAGCAGAGTTCTTTCTAATCTGAAGATCGTGTGCAGGATCACGAACCACAGGAAAAGCAGTAAGGGGGTTTTCTCTCTTTCACATACAGGTTGTGTTTTTATGAAGCTTTGTGTTTTAAAGCTGTAGGAGCAGACAGAGGAACAGCAGGACTGAGCCGCTGCAGCAAAGACACAGCAAAGACAGCACCGTGGAATCAGGCTAAATTCATCGGTCCTCCTAGCTTCTGCAGGCTCAAGCGGACGGGCTGCTTTACTAATTAAAACCTTTCCTCAATCATTAATGAAGTCAGATTAAACACTGTAAAGAGCCATTAATAACGCATAAACAAGCTCACAAAAGGAGTTTGTTTTTTAAAACCAACATGTAATATCACCCCCCCCCCCTTATGATGCACCCCACCCCAGAAGGGCAGCAGGAGTACAAGGAGGAGGAAAAGTTGACTCAGTCAGAATAAAAGCACAGGAGAGTAGGCCTGCACAATACACCGCAATTATCGTTAAATTATCGTTATCCCAATATCCAGCTCTGCAATACGCATGTCGCAAAAGACGGTGAAAATCGCAATAAATCGTAAACCTTAAATGTGTTAAAACAATCTAATGGCAGCTTGAAGCATTTAACGAATCAAATAAATCCCTTTATGCATTTGACCAATCGGATGGAGGCCTTCAGGTTGTTGACCAATCGGATGGAGGCCTTCAGGTTGTTGACCAATCGGATGGAGGCCTTCAGGTTGTTGACCAATCAGATGGAGGCCTTCAGGTTGTTGACCAATCAGATGGAGGCCTTCAGGTTGTTGACCAATCGGATGGAGGCCTTCAGGTTGTTGACCAATCGGATGGAGGCCTTCAGGTTGTTGACCAATCAGATGGAGGCCTATTATGTTAGATGTTTGTCTCCTACGTCGACGAGGATCATTTGGAGCATAACTTTTAACTGTTGCAATGAAATGGTGATGATGTTTTTGGTTATTTTGCTGTTTGTTTATATACCGCAAACTATATCGTTATCGCAACATTAATCTCTAATATCGCAGGTTTTCCTCATATCGTGCAGCCCTACAGGAGAGCATATCCCGGATGGTCCACATGATCATGTAATGCATGAACAGGATTATTCCGGTTTCCATGCTTTCAGACACAATCTGAATCTGGGTTCAGGGGTCTCCAAAGCAGCTGATGTTCTGTGGCACAACATGGTAGGTATAGTCCTGCACCCGTCCCGCCTTTTCAGATAATCCCACCTATGTGGGAACACAGCGTTTTGACGTTAGGTCATAAACCCAGCAGGGTGGGGCAGATTCATGGGGGAGTAGGACAGCTTCACTTGGAGAGACACGCACACTTTCACAGGTTAAAATGCAAACAGAGTTTGTTGTGGTGAGCAGCTGGAAAGAGTATGTGGCTGTTAGACATGAGCTGTGTGGAGAAGTGGCATCAGTGTGGAAGAGAAGACAGACATAATCCAGGAGATAGATCTGTGGCAGATCCGTGTCTCCAGCGCCTCTGTCTGCAAAGGTCTCAAAGGTCTTTCAAACCTGACGCCACGAGCACAGAAAAGAATACGAATAAACGCTGGAACTGAACCGCTCTGCCGAGGAGTGATCCAGAAAAGCACTGGGTCACTGTAAGATCAGGAAATGTCCCGTCAGGAGTCTTATGGAGGAGGTTCTGCCAGCAGGGGGAGCAGAGCTGAAGACCGGAGGCTCCGGGACAACAGCGGGTAGGTGAGAAAAAACCTGTTAGCATCACTGTAACCTTCTCAAGAACATGAAGAAGGCCTTAAAGAGAGGCAGTGAAACTCAGGATGGGTCTACCTCCACAGAACTGTCAATGTGTGTCTGCCTGAGCTTCAACCACAGAACTGAAACCCGTCCACCAGCAGACAAATGTCCTCTAAATCAGTCCAGGTTCCCTGAAGAAGAACAGAGTCCTGCGAGAACAAGACAAGAACACAGATGACCTGGTGTTCACGAGTCTCTTTCTCAGCAGATCTTCCACCAGAACAGAGCACTCGGGGGGTTCGTTGATGGTTCCGATTTGCAGTTATTCAACTGGTCTGACAGCAGCCTGTAGTGGGGCATTTTAGTCTAAAGAAGGACAAGATGGGGTCTTCTGTGAAGTTTGAAACTAATTCTCTTAAACTGGTTGATATTTGCCAAGCCTCCCAGACTCCTGGTTGTTCCGGAACAAACACCTCCCCTCTGGAGAGCCCCCTCCCTGCCAGCGTGCTGCTGATGCTGCACATCTGAAGAGCTTGTTGGTCCATCAGCTGAAGAGGAGGTATCTGTATATGAAAGCTCAGCGGTGCGCTGATAAATGTCTCCACATCCATTTACTCCACTGCCTTCATGAAAGGTCAGCCTCCTCCATCAGCACCAACAAAAGGCAGATTTCAGCGTTCCCTTTGGTTCCCACTCCCACTCGCTGACCCGTCTGCGCCGTGATTACAGGAAACATCTGCACGCTCCACGAGGAAACAGCCCCATCAGCGAGTCTGCAGCGGCGGGAAACAACGTCAGCCGCTCCACGCTCCTGAAGGTCAGGGTTCAAGAGGAAGAGGAGCGGGTCAAAGCAGACACGGAGCAAACGAAGAGAGGAAAACAAAGGCCAGAAACACTCACAAGGGGGGGGTTATAACAGATGGAAAATGAAAAAAGGTGCAGGAGAGGTGGAGGAGCAGAGGGAGAAAATGGAGGAGGTCAGCATTAGTCATTCTGTCGCCGTTAATCGGCCTGCAATTACACGGCTTTTGGCCTCCTCCACGCTCATGTAGATGGACGTCGAGTGCATCCATCAGGCTGCAGCAGACGGAAGCCGAGCAGACGGAAGCGAGCAACGAGCCGGCGAACCGATGCAGACTGAAGCGAGCAGACGTAAGCACAGAAACGAACCTGCAACGCCGAGACGGAAGCCGAGCAGACGAAGCCGAGCAGAGAAGCCGAGCAGCCGAGCAGACTGAAGCGAGCAGACGGAAGCCGACAGCAGGAAGCCGAGCAGACGGAAGCCGAGCAGACAGCAGACGGAAGCCGAGCAGACGGAAGCCGAGCAGACGGAAGCCGAGCAGACGGAAGCCGAGCTGACGGAAGCCGAGCAGACGGAAGCCGAGCTGACGGAAGCCGAGCTGACGGAAGCCGAGCAGACGGAAGCCGAGCAGACGGAAGCCGAGCTGACGGAAGCCGAGCAGACGGAAGCCGAGCAGACGGAAGCCGAGCTGACGGAAGCCGAGCAGACGGAAGCCGAGCAGACGGAAGCCGAGCTGACGGAAGCCGAGCTGACGGAAGCCGAGCAGACGGAAGCCGAGCAGACGGAAGCCGAGCAGACGGAAGCCGAGCAGACGGAAGCCGAGCAGACGCCGCGGACACAGAAACCTGAGAGTGACGAGGGAGGGTCCTGCAGACGCTGCCAGAGCATCACAACAGCAGAGTTTGACAGACCAACGAGCTCGGAGAAATGTTCTGATGGTTTCTGCATCCAGAAGTCTACGGCTCTCTGGAAAAACGGCAAATCAACGTAGAACCTGGGCTGACCGCTGGCTGCTCCTGCAGAAGACTTTACTGAGGCTGAGACTCCGCCCCCTGTCATTTTAAATAAAGAAATGAGCTGAAACCTGACTTTATTCCAGTGTCTTCTGTACTCTATGACAACAGAAACGGACTTTGTGGACTCTGGCAGACGCCTGCAGCTCTGTCTCTGTGGGTGAGCCCCCCACAGCTCAGAGCGCCGCAATTCAGAACTTCAACAGAAAGCGGGCAGAGCGGGAACAACCGGAGCTTTGGGTCCTCCTCAGACCCAGATGGTGTCACCAAACAGATCAGTGATGCAGAGAATCCACACCATTGGATCTGAGGATGAAGACGAGCTCAACCTTCACCTCCTCTTCACCACCTCCTTTCACGTCCTGCCAACTCCATCAGCTGTCACCTGTGAGTTTTCCGTCCTCCCAGCCAACGAGGTGGGGGCGCGCGAGGCGCCATCGCTCTCCGTCACATCAGAGCGAGATCTGAACAGATACCGCCGTCCCTCCTTTAAAATTCAGCCGGCGACAGCCGCGTCCCGCGGGCCTCACCGCCTCGGAATGAGATGCGGCTTTGCAGGTGTGTGAGGGGGGGCCGCATCTGCCAGCATCAATCACAGGCCTCCAGCGCAAACACAACCAAGCAATTATGTGGTGATGGGACACCTCTGGAAACGGCTCCATGCAGAGAGTTCACACCAACGCCGGCGCACAAACAAACCAATGGATTCAGCTGAAGTCCCCCCCCCCACAACATCAACAACATGAAGACCCCCCCTCTGTGACAGCAAGGTCTCTGCTGTGCCTCAATCACCACAAACACCTCAGGGTCGTGCGATGGGGAGAAAACGACCACAGACAGAACCGCTAAGCATTATGATAGAGTGGGCGGGGCTTCTGAGCCTGTAGGATGAATTCCTCTGGTGAATATGGTGAACGTATGGAGGACCTTTTCACAAACATCTCAGAGAAATGAACTGTGACAGAACAAAAAAGGTTTTGGAAAAGAAAACCTTCAAACTAATGACTTTAAAATGTGATTTTTTGAACAGTTTGGTGTAAAAATACGGCGTGACGGAGTGAGGGGTGTCTGTGAAAAATACAGATGTTTATTCAAAATTCTCCACGGTTACATTGTTCTTCCCAGCAGAGACAGCTGACAAGCAGAAGATAATGACACCTACGAGGAACAAACTTTACGGCAGAGTCCAATCTATGTTCAGTCACATCTGGATCCTCTGAGATGTTCTGGAGAACAGCTGCAGCTGAGAGGAATTATGATTCTAAAGCATCCAGACGAAAAAGGAGATGCTTGTCTCTGTGAGAATAGTTAGAATGAATACAAAACCTTCAAGAATCCTGCACTTATCACACACACACACACACACACACCACAGACGGAGCAACAGTTTGTTTTCACAGCCTGAAATCCATTTCAACGATTCATCATCTGAGGCATGAACATGTGGGCTAAAGGGTCTGTGGGGGGGTCAGAATGGTGCTCCTGCAGGAGAAGTGGGCATGAAGGAGCACGGAGCACACATGCACGGAGGAACAGACGAGGCAGGAGGGCGTTATGAGGCGTCCCTCTTCTGTCATTATTCAAACATGAGGCGGCTGCCGTCCAGAGGGACGGAGCAGCAAAGGAGGGCTTGTTAGGAGAACCACTAGACAGGAACCGAGAGGAAGACGAGGCCGCTGAGAGAGGAGGAAGTCTGCTCCTCCTGCACTCCTCTCCACTGCTCCACTTCTTCTGCAGTTAAATTTAGCAGTGAGAGCTGGAAACTGAAGACCTGCAGCTCCGTGTCACTCCTCACTTCCACTTCCACACATCCAGAAAGCAACACTAGAATCCATGAACCCACTGGCAGAGTGACAGACAGTTGATCATGGTCACAGGAACTGGGTTGACTCTAGGTTTTCTTTCCTGTGTAAATGCTGGTTACTGTCACAATTTTTCAATCAAAGTGACTAAAAACCTCTGATAATGCTTGATAGAACGATAAAAAGTGCTTTAAATAAGGAAGCAGCAGGTCTGTGATCTGCTAGAACATCTAAAGTTGCTGTTGGCCACACGTATTTAAAATAAACTTCACATAAGATAAGTCCCATTCTCGGTTAAATGTGTGGATCGTGATCTCTGATCCATCCCTGAGGAGCGGTGAGCTGCAGAAACAGCCGCTCAGGAACTATTCGGTGGTTTAACCTTCACCGCAACCGTAATCCTAATAATATTAAGATTAGCCATGTAATATTCCAAAAATTACATGGGCATAGACACTTTCATTGTGGAAAGGACTATTAAAGGACTATTATATCACTTTACTGTTTTTATTGGACTTATTAGCTATATAATAAAATCCAATAATTGCAAACCAAACTAATGAATGTCTTGTTTATTGCTTTTTTTTTTAAATTTCTCATCTTAAAGACCTGTGTGGTTTTTTTTTTTTACATTTACTAGTTATATACTTTTTTCAGTGTCATAAAGCACAAATATTATGTTGTGTTAAGCCCAGAGTTCACTAAAGCTCCACCAGGTCGGTTTGTGGCCGTAAGGATCCAGAGTCCAGATAAACTCACTCAGAACCGGTCCGGACGGCCAGTGACGGTCTGCCTGGTCCCCTCTGGGCTCCCGTCCTCTCGGAGCGGTCCGGTTTTCCCACAAGCAAGCTAGGCTAAGCTAACTCGATATCCCGAGCAAACTCCCATCCTCAAAGCGCTAAACAACATTTAAATCCGTAAGTTTATGTCATTTTAACTACTTCAATGTTTTTTTATTAACACGTAAATGATTTGCTGCGTTTTTTAACGGTTTCTACTTAGTTTCGCGCTATCGCCGCTCTGCAGCTGCTCCACTATCTTCGGCTCGTGACGTCATCTCCCTCCAATTTTCACTTCCTGTTTTTTCCGCATCCAATCAATTTAAGAATAACATAAACATGACCCGCCCCTTTTCACTTCTACATAGCAACAGTTCAAAATATAACAAATCAGCTTTCCCTGATATTCCTAAAAACTTCAGGCTATAATAAAATGACATGTAAACAACATTAATCTACTGCATTATTATTATTTTAAACATGTTAAACCCTTTTTAGGAACTTATGGGGTTTAAACCCATTTAAGGAACATTTTTTCATATTTTTTAAGCATTAAATAATTAATTAAAAGCAACATTTTTAATGAACTAATTAGCATTTTTAAAGTATTTTAAAACCCTTTTTAATAAACCTTTTGACATTTTCAAAGTGTTGTAATGTCTTTTTATGAACCTTTACATATTCTTTTAATAATTTCTTTCTTCTTTATATATTTTAAAAATATTTATATAATAAATATTTACACATTTTTCAAGCTCTTGAAACTATTTTTATGAACTTTTAAATATGTTTAAGTTTTTTGGAACTTTGTTGATGAACTCTCCCCTTTTCTAATTTTTCTTTTATTTTAGAATATTCACATTACTGTTATTTTTACCCAGCATTCCTGCTCATTGAAGATTACTGAATCTTATCAGGATGGATTTTGGTCTCTTTATGATTGCGTTTGTCTATTCTTTTTCCAAAAGGACAAAGTTTGTTTGTTCCTTTGTTTTGTCAGAAGGTAACATCAATTACTCAATTAATCACTTTGTAACTAACAGACTCTAATCACTTTTGGTTTTATCCCCACTAGTCTTAATTTTTCATGACTTGCATTTGTGTCATTTGGTTTTTCATTCCTCTGGTTCTTTCATGTCGAATGTTCAGAATGAATTTTAGTCTGAACTCGAGGATGAAAATCACTTTTCTCAGATCACCTGTGTCATTGCTTAGAAACAGATATTTGTATCGTTCACACGCTGTTTTATCCCATTTTGTTTTTTATTTCTGTGACTTGTAGTGGTTAAAATAAAGGAAACCTTGTTTGTGGATGTGCCAGTGTCCTCCTGCCAAAGCATCAGACTCCGCCAGCCCGTCCCATTCCTTGAGTTTTCCATCTGTAAACAGGAATAATCAGAGGAATCAGAAAGACGCTGACAGTTTAAACTCATTACAGCTCATTTATTATGACTGCACAGTGTAATGCTGGAGCCGGATTCAAACCAGCATTAGAAAGGATCTTCTTCACTCACTGTTTACCGTCATCATCAGTGTGTTTGCACGCACGAGTATCCCAATTCCAGCATCGTTATTCCAATTATACGTGTGTGTCGTTGGGCCGGGAACACGTCGTGACAGCTCATGAATAATTCTGCTCCTGTGCAGGAAAGCGTGTGTTTATCTACCCTTTAGTCTGCTGGGTGACGCGCACACGCAGACACACACACACAGACACACACACACACACACGCGGTCCTTCAGTGGAATGATAATGCCACAGATAATTAAGAGTGATACTGAATTACAAAATGGATGAGGAAGTCCCAGTTTGAGTCTAATTAAAGGATTCTCTGGGCCTGGTTTGCAGAGAATTAGCATGAACACACAGAGAGGCGGCCGGGCTCTCTGCTTTTGTCTGCACGCAGACAGCCTCTCAGCAGAAAGTGGAGTTTTCTGACCCACACGCAGACATATGTCAGGTTTGCAGAGCAAACTCCAGACAGACGCTCCTGCAGTCCGTTGAAATGAGGCTGCATAATTCATTCTGTGACATTCAAAACACACACAGCGTCGCTCAGATTAACCAACCACTTAGGAGTGGATTATTTCATCTGTTCAAACTGCATTAGAGCGAGGAGAAGGATTCAGAACGAAGTTAAAGCAAACTTCACAAACAAGTCCTCCAGAGGCAAACAGGAAGCAGACTTTACCGAAACGTCTGCAGCCACCAAGAGACTCTTTAAACTCTGAGGAAAATGCTGCTTTAACATGTTCTTTTCTGATGATGGAGGACATAAACTGAATGCCGAACCGTTTTCCAATTATCATAGTTTTCATTCAAAATTTAACAGGAAGGTTTCAAAATAGTTTTATAAGACGAGAGTGATGACCCAGTCTGCTTGGAAAAATTCATAAGAAGACTGCATAGTTCAGTGGAGGTTTGCTTGTTTGTTTAGACAATTTTTCATATTGTTTCCAGTTTGTCTTTGCTTTGATTTTGAAATTATACAATTTAATTAAGGCCCTACATGTTTCACCTTTTTTATAAAACATAAAAACTGTTTGATCTCAGTTTTTGTGATTTTTTGCAGTAAGAAAATGACCACATTTAGCTCCTGAAAAGGATTTTTTGGACATTTTTCATTGAGTAAATATTGTGTAATATAATGGAAAATATCTGTAAAATATCTGGATATCAAGAATTGCTACAAAAACCTTTTTGAAGATAAATGATTAGAGCATATTGCTATAAAAAAATGCTCAGAAAGACCCCGGACTACTAAGGGTTAAGAAATTAATCTTAAATTACATTTCTGAGAATTTCTTTATTCAAATCAATGTGAATCAGGAGCAGACAATGATATAGAAAGTCTGCTGGGTGGGGGAAGGGGGCGGGGTTGCTCTGCACCAACAGTCCCGCCCACAACTCAGAGGTGAATTTCTGATGAAGTCCTGCCGCTCTGCAGAAACTATGTCCTAAAAAACGGCACAGGTTTTTGGATTTGGGCTAAAAACAGCATCATGGTAATGAAAGACAAATGGAAACAGATCAGAAGATGGTCGGAGCAGGACTTTTCCCTGCTGAGAGTCTTAGATGGATGAGTCCGGATGGATGGATGGACGCACGTTTTGGGTGACAGAGCCAAATCCAGGCCTCCTGCGTCTCTCAGAGACCGTCACACACCTGCAGTTTGAGGTTGTTCTTGATATTTTGAACAGATAAAGACGAAGAGAGTCCTCTGCCTTCGCTGAGACGCGATGAGGAGAAGATGATGAGGAACCATAGGTTGGTCCAAGAAGACAAAAGAAGGAGTAGGTAAAAACAAAATCATCCGGAGGAGCAATAGCGACTAGAATATTTACAAGCTGACTTTTAACCAAATGCATCTTTAAACTTCATTCCAAACCTGTGGTTTCCTCTGACGGCTCTTTGGAGGGGGGCATGAATGTTTGGTTGAAGCTGCAGGTTTTGCTCCTCCTCCTTCCTGGTGTTGACAGGAATGTGAACGGACGAGTGTGAGGCACTGATGCTGATGGATGCTGGCAGGTGTGCAGCATCTCTGTCTCCCTGATTGCTCAGTGACTGGTCCTCTGCCACCTGGCTGTGTGTGTCGCCCATGTGGAGCGCGCAGACAGACACGCTGCAGGAAGCCGTCTGCAACGCCTCGCAGTCGCCCGCTCATGCCTCAGAGCTGCTGCAGGCGTCTGAAACTGTCTATTCAACTCTGCGGTCGTTCTCGGCAGTTTCTTTCAAAACTCCCGTCACGTCTTTGCAGACTCAGACGCCTGGTTCATGCCGACGGCCCCCATTTATGCAGCTGCAGTCAGGCCCTGCAGGCTGCTGCAGATGGACATGGAAAGCAGCTGTCACTGCAGCTTTGTCCATCCGTGTCACACAGATCCCAGTTTTCTGAAATGACTGCGTTTTCTGGGATTCATACTTCAACTTCTAAAATAACTGCAGTTCCTCACTTCAGGTTCGTTCTGGATCAGCATCTTCTTCTTCTCTTCCTGTGGGCGTTTCCCTTCAGGGGTCTCCACAGCCAATCAGCTTCCTCCGTCTAACTTCTGCATCCTCTAACAGCAGCTGCCTTCAGAATCAGAAATACTTCATTGATCTACACGTGTGTTACCATAGCAGCATTGTAATCATAAAAAGAAAATGGAATAATATAAAAACAAAGTCAATGTAAACAAATAAGGTGGTGTGATAATAATAATCAGGCCTGGCCTGGGACAAAAACAGACCAACTGTTGCTATGGTGACAACGACAAGAATAAACATAACAAGTCTTTTATTTTTGCAGATGTTTCACGTTTTCTCCACCAGGCTTGTCTTGAACACTTTCTTCCAGATCTCACATCTCTGGAGCTCAGAACTGGAGAAGATGTAAAACACTTCGTCATATAAACAGACAGGAAGGTCTGACGATCCAGATGGAGAAACAACAAAGAGGCTCAAAGTTACATGAGCAGAGCTTTGGCAAGCTAACCCTCACCATAAAAGTCTTGATCCAGACTGTTAAAGATGCTCTACCAAGTCTATCCGACTCATTCTACGTGAACCAGGTCTATAAAAATTCTGTTTGGCATCAAACCGATCCGTGTGGTGCAAAACAGGTCAGAGACCACGGCTCTAGATCCACTATCCTGCTCGTCTTTTCTCAGTTGGTGCTGATCACCTGGATCAGGTGGATTCAGATTAGAACCTTCTGCAGAATCGCCTGATCCAGCCAATCACCAGCAAACAGGAAGTGGTGTGGAGGATCTAGAACATGGGTGCCCAAAGTAGGCCCGCGGGCCAAATTTGACCCACCAAGTCGTGCCTGCAGAGGGAGCGGAGTGTTTAGTTAAAAACCCTTAACCTTTCCCATTCATTCATGGAGCGACAGCGGCAGTAGCAAACGGATGAGAGGCATTTTAAACAAATATGGGAGGAGGATTCTCTTTCTCCAGAAATCTTTTTTCAGGCTGTTTGTCTTTTTTGTCAGCAGCCGTTGGCTGTACTTAAAGAGTACAATACACGGCGCCACTACGAGACTAAACACACAGTTTTATCCAAACACAAAGGTAAGGCGCAAAAGACAAATTCTAGGGAGTTCCGATCTAAACTTCTGTCACAACAAGCCGCCCTCATGATCCCCTGCAGCACAGGACAGCGCCACTTTGGCTAGCTACAAAAGTTCAGCGTCAGTTGCCGAGAGTGGGAGATCGAGAGAGATTCAAAGGAAAATGTTACAATTTTTTCAGTCTCACTAATGAGTGTTACCTTGAAAAGCACCAAATACAAATATAAAAATAAACTATATTCTTTATTCTCTGCTTTTATTTCATGACATGCAAAAAAATATTGTATTTGGCCCACAGACCAGGATCACATTTAGATTTTGGCCCTTTGAGCGAAAAAGTTTGGTCACCCCTGGTCTAGAGGAACAAGGGGGGAGACCTGAATCCACTTGGCTTCAAAAGCTTCATAGAAACCAACACATTTATGCTGATGACATCCTGAAATGACTTCTTTGCTGCTGTAGTGTCAGAAGGGGCGGTTTGTGTGGGGGGGTCTCTGTGAGGCAGTGAAACATGAACAGACTCCCAGTGAAGAAGTCAAAGACTCATTTGGAGCAGATCCTGACATCTGTGACACTTTCTGCTGTTTTTGACCAAGATTTGTTTTTTTTCCCAGCATCCTCTCAGACAGGAGGACGGCGGGTAGCAGCGGCAGACAGCCACGCTCAGACGTAAATCCCAGCAGAACGCTGAGGCATTCATCTCCCTTCAGGGGCTCTGACAGCTGTCCGGGGCTGGTGTCTCGGGAAATGTCGGATTCAGGGGGATTTTTTTAGGCCGGAAATTCTTTTACTGCACAGACCTCTCTGGTAAATCTGAGTTATGACGGTTCAACAGGATGAGTCAAACATGGAAACCTCACCAGCCCGCGCTCTGAGGCAGAAAATCGGCTCTGATTCGGAGGAAAACAGGAGTTCCCAAATATTCTGAGGAACTTCCTCCTCTGAATGCTTCAGTCGTGTCTGTCCGTCCAGGTGAGCAAACGTCTGACCTTCAGCCGGACAGAATGACTGGAATCTGAGGAATTCAAACAGATCAAAGCTGATGGAAACATGACCTGTTCCTGCCGCTGCTGAACTACTAAATCACTTCCACTTCAGACTGAACCCGATTTGATCAAAACTAATCTGTTTGTCAAATTCCTGTTCTGAAACCGCTTCCAGCTCCACATTCTGCTGTTTGGATGTTTCCGGTTTGCTTTGAAGGAACGTCAGAGAACATTCATGAAGACCGCACACAAAGAGAGAAGCTCTGGTTCTCCCAGACTCAATCAGGATGATCCACTTCAGATCAGATTACGGTTCAGATCAGGATGATCCACTTCAGATCTGCTCAATCCAGTCAGGTCAGTTTTTCTTAATGGTTGATATAAGGGACCTTCGGTTCTCACGTGTCGTTTTCTGTGTGAGAGTCTTAACCAGTGTTCAAGGCCAGTGATGGAGGGATGAGCGAGGTTTCCTTCTGCACACCTGGATGCAGGTCGTTTCAGTGGACTGTCAGGTGTAATAAACCTTCATGATTGCTGGTTTCATGGGTGGAGTTTGGTTCCACACACTTCACTCTGTTCAGCTGCCGGTGTGGTTCAGACAGAGCAGAAACAGTTTTCAAAGGTCAAAAGACGTCTCTACCTGTCAGAACGAGGATGGAACACTGGAACCAAAGATTACAAGTGCTTAGACACAAACTCAACCGGTGTGTTTCTGACGCAGCAACACCTGTGTGAGGAGAACCTAAAGCCAGATCCAGATCCCAGAGATCCCGGCGTGTGAACAGAAACAGGTTCTGGTGATCATGAAGCGACGCAGGAGGAACAGAAACTCTGGGAATCGTATTCTGCATAAACACCTGTGGCATAAAAACTCCAGCTTTTCCATTAATAGGATATTGAATTTTTCATGCAATCACTCCATCTCCCTTCAGCCAAAGCAGGATTACATAATCCCCCTCATAACAGCCTGTCCCTGGAATTAGCCGTGCATGCATTCATGAGATTATGGCGTTAAAGCGAGCTGTTGCGTTCCTCCTGGTGATTCTAACAAAGATGCAGAGAGGAAAGCGGTTGAGCGCCTCGGCGGCAGCGTCACGCTCCAGCGCTCACGCTCAGCTTGTGACTGCTCACCACTTTAGCTGCAGTTCATGTTTCACACCGGCCTCTGTGAGGCGCTGCAGGCGCTCTCATCTTCAAGCTGAACTTTCATGCATGACCTGCTGGTCCTTTAGACCCCCCCCCCCCACACACCTCCCCCCTTGATGAGGAGACAACAGGGAGGATGAAACTCCACTGAGAGCATCCTTGACAGACCAGCGCAGACCAACAGCGCCTCCCTGTGGTGGTCTGCAGGACTGCGAGATGAGCTGCTTTTGATTCTGGAGAACCGGCTAAAGATGAGAAGAACTTCTTCCACGGTGCTAAACTTTGACCTTTTCACCCCTTCACCCTGTATGGCACTAACTCACATCAAATCCATTTAATCCAGGACTCAAAAAACCAAAAGCATGGAAGAACATAATCAGGGGTTAAAACAACCTTCTTATTTTAGGCAAACTTCAGTTCTTCCAGCCTTTGTCTGCTGGTTGGATTTCTGTAACAGAAGGTCAAGTTGAGCCACTTCCTCCTGCAGAAAACATGCAGAGAGTTTTGTCATTGAAACTATTTTTAGGACCAATTAGCTCCTCATTAAACAGATTGAGGTTTAATGCCGAGAACCTCCACTGTTGATGAACAGAAAAGAACAAAAAAGCAGAAAAATTCATTCTAAAACACAGAACCCTTTTAATAAAAAACAAATCCCAGCACAATAAGTAAACCAGCTGGTCTCATTCAAGCCTTTCTATTAGACTACAGAGAATTAATTTAGTAATTATGTTCTCATTGAATACCAGCTAATACCACTGGTGCAATCCTGTTCTGACCAGAGCATTGTCATCTCAGACCACGCCCCCTTTGTTCTGAGTTTGTCCCTCCCTGGCATTCCACAGAGCAGCTGATGCTGGTGGTTCAACTTTGTGCAGCTCACTCAGTTGAGCGCATTCTTTCAAAAGACAATGCTCAGTTCTATATGCATGGTTACAAACCAAACAAGCTGCTAGCCAACCAACTTCACGGAGCCAGAGCAAAACAGAGCAATCCCTAAGGTTAGCATGCAGTCGCACAACATTAGACCATCTACAAATAAACACCACATTCAGGCTTTTAGTCACACCTCTACACCTCTGAGGCCCAGGGGGATCAAGACACACCTAGTGACTTTCTAAACACCCTTGTCATCCCAACATTGCCACCAGATCCCAGAAAGGCACTAGACGAGTCCATATCTAACTCTGAAATCACAACAGCTCTATCTTCTATGCAGTCTGGCAAATCTCCAGGCCCTGATGGGTTTCTGACAGAATTTCTTGCCACGTTTTCATCCTTGGCTTCGCCACAGTGTGTCTTGTGCTGTCTGACTCTTTCAGGTTGGGATCTCTCCCCAAATCTTTTACTGAGGCCTGTATCACCCTCATTGCTAAAAAGGCAAAAGACCCAGCTGACTGTGACTCATACAGACATGCATACTCATGTCCCACCGCTTTAATATGCACCAATTACCAACAGTCAAAACCCTTCAATTTACACAGGGGAACTCACCAGTTGTGCCCTCTTAGCTCTTTGCTCTTCAACCTGCCCATTGGGCCGTTTGCTGCAGCCCTCCGAGGCTGTAAGGACATCACTGGTATTCAGAGAAACTCTGCAGAACACAAAGTCTCACTGTATGCTGATGACCTTCTGCCCTTTATTTCAGATCACAACTTTCCACCTGTGGCCTCACACATTACAACTGACCTTTACCTGAGAACACAGCTGTGAGGTCTTCATCAGACTCGTTTCATGCAAGTTTGAGGTTCAATTCTTCAGAGTTTCTTCCTGTTTGCAGGATCAGGTTTGACTCCCGGATGTTCTTTTTCTTTCGTTTTTTTTTTTTTTAGATGTTTCCATTAAACTGACACTGTTCTTCTAAAAGGAGGAAAAGGTTTTTATTGACCAGCAGAAAACTGCTGATTAGAAATCATCACAAGTCACGAGTCAGCAAATTTTATTTCACAGACACGATAGTTGAGGCATCAACTCATTCAAAGACCATGCATGCAGTTTGTTAATATCTACAGTCTGCATGAAGAGCTCCAGCAGGAACGGATGTGAAGTCCAACACTGATGCACAACGACTGAATGTACACAAAAATAATCCAGCAGATCAGCAAAGAATCCAGAAGTTCTGACAGAATTTAGTCTCATTAGTCACAAATGATTCAGACACATGCAGACGGAACATCGAAGGTTCTCCAGCAAGAACGTCATATGAAACTTTGGTCCAAACATCCCAAACAACCTCAGCAGCAGAGACCAGCTTCACAACCCGTTTTGTGTTTCTGTTCTCTCTCCTCTAACCAACAGAATCAGCTGATCTGAATGAGCTCAGGTTGTGTTCTGAAGTTCTCCTCGACATTCGTCTGGAGAAACGTTTTCTCCTGCAGAACATCCTCAGCTGCTGAGAAGAGTGTCCTCTGCAAACAGGCCATTTCCAGTTTCAGTGTGTGTGTGTGTGTGTGTGTGTGGTGTGTGGCTCACAGAAGCACACACAGCACACACGAGTCCTGAACCTGGCGTTTGGTCTGAATCCAGACTGCTGTCTACCAGAGAGCTCTCATTCAGACTAAAGGCCCGTACACACCGGGACGAATTTCGCCGGCGATTTTCGTCGGCGAAATTCGTCTCGTGACTAAACAAAGGGCACCAATGAGAGTGTGCACACCGACGCGAAAAAACGCCACGCGTCAAAGCGTCAAAAAAAAAAAACGCCTCGGGTTCGTTTTTTCTTTTTGACGCCTCGCGTCGAAATCCATTCAACCAATGAGAATGGCGCTTTTGCTCACGTGTCTGGAGCTTCTGAAGTTACAGTAAAACACAACTTGGGGGCGCTCAAACACAACACTGCCTTTCTGAGCACACATACCAGCAAAGAAGATAGACGCCAAGTAGCGTCTACACTGCCTGCAAAGAAATAATGACGGACATTCTAAAATATCCCCGAAAACGCTCATGAGACATTTTCAGCTCTTGTATCAGTCGATAAAACTCACCATGTTCTTCTGACAAGCGCGTAAATAGTGGCTCTCTTCTTCTGAGTGACAAGCGACTACCTTGTGTACAGCGCCATCTAATGTCAGGGAATGAAATTGCATGTTCAGTCGGCTCATCGTCAGCGAAAATCGCCTGGGTGTGAACACAAAAGACGTGGCGAAAAACGCTGGCGAATAACGCCTGGCGAATATTCGTCCCGGTGTGTACGGGCCTTAAAGCTTGTAAACAAAACCATGTGACTAACAATCTCTTCAGTCATTGGCCAGGAGTTAAGAGGGCGGGGCAAAGCAACGAAAGGAAGAATAATGGAAGACCTGCTCTTTGCAGTCCTTGTCAGGATAGTTCACTGACTTAAACTCTATATTTGGCTGACGTTTGTATCCCCATCAGGTTCAACACTGTTTCCTTTGGTGTGTGTGTGTGTGTGTGTGTGTCCGCTGGAGGCGTGCTGCAAGGCGGTTACTGAGGACACGTCTGCTGTAAAGGTACGGCGATACGTGTTTATGACGTATAGATCGTGTGTCAATTTAAAAGTTGTTTTAATGAGTCTGCACCACATTTCAGTGAGTTGCTGTGACTCATCGTCACGGTTCCTTCCGTTCTACTCTGTTTACATCCCATAATGCTCGGCTATGATGGCTGTTTCGGTCCAGTTTTTCTGCTCTAACTATCTAACTGAGTGAAAACTCAGAACCGGAGCTCTGAAAGATGAAAGATGGGTCTGAGCAGTTTTTGTGTTGTTGTGTAGATGTGCTATTGTGTTGTTGTTGTTGTTGTTGTTGTTGTGGTACAGCCTCATCATATTTTCACCTTCATCTGCATTCAGGATCCTCTCTGGGAAACGGACCTCCAAACGTCTGACTCAGCATCATGACTCTAACCTTTGACCCCTCCCTTAACCAAGAGCTCCGCCTCCTTCTGCTTCCACATGAAAGCCACAAGCGTCCACGATGAGAACAGCATCATAACACCACGACGCATGGATGCAGGAGGCAGCGGCAGCGGCAGCAGCAGCAGCAGCAGCGTCTGGCTAATGTTTGGCTTCTCGCGGGTAAAACTCTGCCAAAGTGCTCTGAGGAATCCTCTTCAGCATCTCTTTGGGGAAGATCCTCATCAGCTGCCAGCCCACGTCCAGAGTCTCAAACACGCTCCTGTTCTCGTAGGCTCCTGTGGACACGATGGGCAACGTCAAACCTCCAAACCTCCAACGTTAGAACCTCCTTCGCTATCAAAGTCAGTCTTTAAAAACCAGAAACATTCCTAAGTCTGTGAAAAGACATGGAAGATTTTTTCATTTCAAAGTTTGAGAGCAGCAAGAGTATAGAACACAGTAGAAACAAACAAAAATATGTGATAAATACCAAGTAAACTCAGAAAAAAAGGTAAAACAGATGAAAACAAGGGACACGTGTTCAATTAAGCTAAAATAAGATTTAGAAAAAAATCAGTGAAAAGGTAAATTTTCTGAAAAATAACTTCAGGAGATCTAAAAAAAAGGAACAATCAACTGCCAGAAATACAAAATTCAATAAAAAAGACTATTGCATTGTTTAAAAACGTATAAATAATTGAAAGAAATGCAATGCAAAAGATATTCTAACACAGAATTATCTGTAAAATGGCAAATAAATAGAAGAATTTGTAACATGGCTGATCATGATAAAAATAAATATAAAGAACAAAGTTAAAATTCAAAATGAACAATTGTACGTTTAGATGAACAGAAGTTCAATAATGTAGAGCAAAGCTAGACGCTCAAAAAGAAAATGTGAAAACGGGAAATGAGATGCTAATTTAGCCAAAAGGTGCTTTCAGCTCAGAGCTGACGCCCTCTAGTGGTGGATAGACGTTACAGTCACAATAGGGGGTTATGTAGCTTCTAACACGGGGGGGGGGGGGGGGGGGTATACTTGTACAAAGCCCTTTTGTATTTAATGCTACACTTTGTCGTTACAGTTGTATGATTTCTGAAGATAGAGAGAGAGGAACGTAGGGATGGAGGGGAGGGCACCCACTGCACCTTGGGAGATGAAGTTCTTCTCGAACTTGCTGAGGAACTCCAGATACAGCAGGTCGTCAGCAGTCAGAGCCTCCTCTCCAACCACCGCCTTCATAGCCTGGACGTCCTTACCGATAGCATAGCATGCGTACTGCAGACGCACAAATGCAGACACACACAAGCACACAAAATGAACTGAGGAGATTCTGTTGCTAGGCAGATTTGGGCTCAAGACACTCCCTTTAACCAGTCAGAACCAGATTCATACAAAGCAGTTTGATCTAGTTTGATGCTACCTTTCAGTTCCTGCTCTAGACTGAGTTTTTTGATCATTCACAGCCGCCGCTCTGCAGAGGTTAAACGCCCCCTCCTTCCTGCACGTTTGGTCGTGAAGGTCTGAACAGATCGGTTACGTACCAGCTGGTTGGAAACATCCGAGTGGTCTTTGCGGGTCATTCCCTCCCCGATGGCGGACTTCATCAGTCGAGAAAGAGACGGCAGCACGTTGATGGGAGGATAGATCTGACCGAAGGAGGAAACCAAGAACTCAATGAAATGACAGCCGCCTGTTCTTTAGCTTCCATCATGATCAGACAGAAGGAACAGCTGAGAAGTTCAGCCTCCGTCTCCGCGGTCCTTCCAGGTGGATACGGACCGTCTGTGGGCGGAGAACGGTCAAACCTGTACGAGCGCAGACCGCTCTGTGAATCCGTAGACACAAAATGTTCATGTACATTTCTGCTATGGACGGCAGGTTGCAGCACACGTGTAGTTTGTCTGGACATCCTACAGGCGTAAGGGCACCGCACGAAGGCATGACCTGTACGTCAGAGGCGTGACTTCCACTGTCCCTTACGAATATTACGAGATCCACTTACCACATGCACCACAATGGTACGTTCCATTTTTAGAACGCCCCTTGAGGTGGCCGTACCAGCAGCGTACGTAAGACTAGATGACTGTAGGACCAAACCTCAGTCAAAAACAAGTCTAAAGTCCAGACAGACAACTCCGACACGCAATAACTCGAGTTCCTGTTCAGAGGCCAACGATGCGCAGAGAACATCAAAACCATCCCTCAGAACAGGTCAGGTCAAAGCTTCCAAATGCAAATGACACAAAGTCCAGTCCCTGAAAGAAGACCAGAGAACATCGTCAAACAGGAAGTTGCTCTCTTCTGGCGCCAGCCTCTGGTGAGGAAGTGCAGCGGTTTGCTTCTAGTTCTGGAGGGAAATGTGGAGGCAAAGAAAAAACTAAAATCAATCTGGAAATCATTCAACCCAAAATTGAGTCCAGACCAGCGAGTTCTTGATCAGAACTGAACTTTCTCAGCCAAAACTCAAAACCACACGAGTCCAAGTCTTTCAGTCTACATCAGCAAGTCTAAAGACACAAACTCCGGATTCACATTCAGTGAACCTGAGGCCAAAGACGGACACATCTAAACTCTGGTCCTTCGAGTCCAGGTCCAGGTCCTCAGTCGGTGGACGAGTGACCTCCTTACCTGTCTGTTGTGAAGCTGTCTGTCCACATAGATCTGCCCCTCTGTGATGTACCCCGTCAGGTCAGGAATCGGGTGGGTGATGTCTGAGAGACGACAGCACAGTGAAAACCCACTCCCACCTCCCGGAGGTGAACCACGCCATGCCTACCGTCGTTGGGCATGGTGAGGATGGGGATCTGAGTGATGGACCCGCTGCGCCCTTCAACTCTGCCCGCCCTCTCATAGATGGTTGCCAGGTCTGTGTACATGTATCCGGGGAAACCTCTGCGTCCCGGGACCTCCTCTCTGGCTGCAGACACCTGGGGGGAGGCGTAGAGGTGACGTGCATCTCCTGCAGCCGTATTGGAGGAGGCAGACGTACAGGTCTGACCTCTCGGAGCGCCTCCGCGTAGGAACTCATGTCGGTGAGGATGACGAGCACGTGCTTCTCACACTGGTAAGCTAGGTACTCCGCCGCCGTCAGCGCCAGCCGTGGGGTGATGATTCGCTCAATACTGCAACAAGGACACAGTGGCTAACATCAGAGAAACTTCACAACCTTCTTATAGCCCCGCCCCCTATGATCAAAGTGACCAAATATTTACAAAAGGTCAAAGAGTCAGAGATCAGGCGAAGGTCGTACGTTGGGTCATTGGCCAGGTTGAGGAACAGACAGACGTTGTCCATGGATCCGTTCTCCTCAAAGTCTGACTTGAAGAACCGGGCCGTCTCCATGTTGACCTGTAGAGAAGTAAACCGGTAAATGCACAGGTGGAGCTCATTCATTCAAGCATTTTACAGAAAGCACCGTTTTTCTTCTTGGAGGATGTTTTTCTTTTTCCTCAGAGTCAGACAACCGAAAAACACTTTTTCCAAAAGTGTTTTGCTCTCTTAAACAAAAGCAGTATGCAGACGACATGCTGTTTCAGGCCTTCGTCCCAGCTGTCCCTACAGGTGGACCCGGCCCGTCTGCGGGCAAAAATGGTCAAACCTGTACAGGATGCAGGTGACCCACACCAAAAACCAAGGTGGTGGACCGCTCAGTGAACCATAGAGCATGCTGATGGACGCTGTACGACGGCATCAGCCACACATCAAAAGTACGTGTAAGTTACGATTTACGAATTTTACCACACCCGACAATGGTATGGTCCATTTTCATGACGCCCCTTGAGGCGGCCATACAAGCTTCAAAGGAACAGAAAGACACGCCTGAGACCCCCTTAAGATGCAGCCGCTCTACCCTACAACCTCCACGGACCGAACAACTCACACCCCACAAAACCCGTACGGGTCATGTGACCCGTTTTTTACGCTGACTGCTGTCAGACCTGCAGTCGCACTAAAGACGGAACAGGATTTGATTCCTCCAAGTGTCCCTGACGGTCAAACTTTCAGGGAAAACTCTAGAATCCGTTTTCCTAAACCAGAGCAGAGGTGGTGAGCAGAAATCCTTCAGTTTGCCCACTAGAGGCGGAGCTACATCGCAGCTGCTGTGTCAGAAACCCACAGAGCATCAGTGGGACCGTCTGTCTTAATGACGGGGCGTTAAAGCCCCGGCTGACGGCGTCATGCTTTGGTTTCTCACCCCCATAGCTGCAAAGACGATGGCAAAGTTGTCCTCGCTGTAGTCCATCACGTCCTTGGATTTCTTCACCAGACCAGCCTGCCGACAGATCTGAGCTGCGATCTATCAGATGGAGAGAAAACTTCAGAACCAGAGTCCGTTCAGCCGTTGGACCGCCAGATAAAAGAACCACCCAACGAAATCAGTCATTTACAGAAACCCCTGATTGAGAAATGTCAGGTTTAACCCTGACAGCTGACCAGCACGTTGTGGTACCTGCAGCCTGCAAGACAAGACTGAGGGTTTACACTCACTTTGTGTTTTTATGGATAAAAAACCCTCAAATGAGTGTTGTGTGTCAGTGTGAATGTGTGTGTGTGCGTCAGTGTGAATGTGTGTGCATCAGTGTGAATGTGTGTGTGCGTCAGTGTGAATGTGTGTGTCAGTGGGAATGTGTGTGCGTCAGTGTGAATGTGTGTGCGTCAGTGTGAATGTGTGTGCGTCAGTGTGAATGTGTGTGTGTGCATCAGTGTGAATGTGTGTGTGTGCGTCAGTGTGAATGTGTGTGTGTGCGTCGGTGTGAATGTGTGTGTCAGTGTGAATGTGTGTGCGTCAGTGTGAATGTGTGTGCGTCAGTGTGAATGTGTGAGCGTCAGTGTGAATGTGTGTGTGTGCATCAGTGTGAATGTGTGTGTGTGCGTCGGTGTGAATGTGTGTGTCAGTGTGAATGTGTGTGTGTCAGTGTGAATGTGTGTGCGTCAGTGTGTGTGTGTCAGTGTCAATGTGTGTGCGTCAGTGTGAATGTGTGTGCATCAGTGTGAATGTGTGTGTGCGTCAGTGTGAATGTGTGTGTCAGTGGGAATGTGTGTGCGTCAGTGTGAATGTGTGTGCGTCAGTGTGAATGTGTGTGTGTGCATCAGTGTGAATGTGTGTGTGTGCGTCAGTGTGAATGTGTGTGTGTGCGTCGGTGTGAATGTGTGTGTCAGTGTGAATGTGTGTGCGTCAGTGTGAATGTGTGTGCGTCAGTGTGAATGTGTGTGCGTCAGTGTGAATGTGTGTGTGTCAGTGTGAATGTGTGTGTGTCAGTGTGAATGTGTGTGTTCAGTGTGATGTGTGTGGTTCAGATGTGAAATGTGTGTGTGTCAGTGTGAATGTGTGTGTGTCAGTGTGAATGTGTGTGCGTCAGTGTGAATGTGTGTGTGTCAGTGTGAATGTGTGTGTGTCAGTGTGAATGTTGTGTGTGTCAGTGTGAATGTGTGTGTGTCAGTGTGAATGTGTGTGTGTCAGTGTGAATGTGTGTGTGTCAGTGTGAATGTGTGTGTGTCAGTGTGAATGTGTGTGTGTCAGTGTGAATGTGTGTGTGTCAGTGTGAATGTGTGTGCCTCGTTGTGCGGCAGTCCTGCTGCTGAGAAGATGGGGATCTTCTGGCCTCTGGCGATGCTGTTCATGCCGTCGATGGCGGAGATGCCGGTCTGGATCATCTCCTCGGGGTAGATGCGACACTGAGGGTTTATGGGCTGGCCTGTAGAGACACACCGGAGACGGTTGTCACGGAAACATTCACAGATCTGACGAGCAGCTTCTCCACAGTATTCAAGTCACCCATGATGTCCAGGTAGTCTTCTGCCAGGACGGCGGGTCCTCTGTCGATGGGTTTTCCCGACCCGTTAAAGACCCGCCCTGGGGACACATAAACCTGTCAATCATCTGCAGGAGATCCGATCCAGATCCGTCCTGACTGTTCTTCACCTCCAGGTTCTGAACATGCATCCTGCTTTCCTGGAACCACCGGATGCTCTCCTGCATCCAGTGGTTCCAGATTTGAATGAGCCGAACACATCTGACCCAGGTGATCAGACAGTACCAGTCAGCTAATGTGGACCCGTACCCAGCATGTCTTCAGAAACCGGCGTTCGCAGGATGTCGCCCGTGAACTCACAGCTGGTCTTCTTAGCATCGATGCCTGCAGTTCCCTCAAAAACCTGCAGGGGGCAGACAAAGACGGGTTTGTGGTCATCCTCCAACTGAGGCGAGACTGGACCCGAACATCTCCCATCGTGGTACCTGCACCACAGCCTTGAAGCCGTTCACCTCCAGAACCTGCCCGCTCCTCCTGGTTCCGTCAGGTAGGGTGAGGTGGACGATCTCCGCGTATCTGGGAAACTGTTCAGCAAAGAACTGACAGATCAACAGAACCGGAGACGATTCCAGAACCAGAACTGTGACTAATTCGTCAGCAGAAGCCTGGCGGGCCGTGGAAACCTTCACCGGGCTTCATGGCCCACTTCCTGCCAGCAGGAGAACGTCTCTGCAGCAGAACCTACATGAAGAACTCTGACCCAAACAGCAGTGAGCGATGGACACCTGACAGCCAAACATCTAACCTGTTCTCCACCAAACCAAACACAAAAATGGAGAAGAAAAAGCTTTTTACTGTCCTTCATGGTGTTTAGACCACCATGAAGGACTAAAAATATGGAAGAGAATAAAGTCACAGAATTATGGAAAAAAGTCAACAATTTAAGGAATAAAACTTTTCCATTTACTATTTAAAAGTTATGCGTTTTCAAAATAAAAGTTTCACTTTCATTCAAATAAAGTTGTTCATTTACAAAACAGTGAACAGGTGATGCTAAACATTTTAAAAGCTACATTTTTTTGAAATCATGACTTTTTCCTCATAATTTAGTTTCATGTTTGCTTATTTTTTTTCTCGTTTCCGTTTACCTTTCAATACTTCATTGTATTATTTGGCTTTTGTACACAACTATGAAAAAAGTGTTTCTGTTTTCTTTACTATCAAATGAATTTCCTCCATTTATGAAACAGAACGATGATGTTAGAGTCGCTCATTTTCATCCCAAAATACAAGATTGGCCTGAAAAATGTGTGAACAACAAAAACGTGAATTGATTTGAAGGAAAGTTCCGATCCGAGTTTCCTACCTTCACCTGATCCAGGATCACCAGCGGCCCGTTGACCCCAGACACCGTCCTGTAGGCTGCAGGCGCAGAGAGCAGAAGGCGTCACGCCGGGACTCCCACAAACACAACACGCCTTCACTGCACAACTGAAGAGAGCATGACACGTCCAAGACCGTCTACAGAAACACGCCCAGCTGAAGAATCCACAAAATCCACACACAAACAACAACAAAGTCTGCACAACACAAAAACAGATGCAAGGCAGCCCCAAAAACCGCAGAAAATGTTCCAGTCATGAAAACAAAACGTCTGAAAAACAAACCAAGAAACCAGAAAAACAGTTTGATGTTGAAGGAAGATGTGAAGCTGGGGGTGTGTGTGGGGGGGTGTGTGTGTGTGCAGCACTCGCAAACACACAGTGTGACATTTTAGGGCTCTGGGAAATCCACATATTCTCTGCAGGAAGTTGAGCTGCAGCAGCAGGAGCCTGATGACGTCACAGAGCGGGCTCAGTCATTTAGTGTCTCAAAACACAAAGGATGAACAAAAAAAAAAAAACACATCATAAAAAAAACAAACGTGAAATCCAAAAAGCATTTTTGCCTTTGAAATATTTTTTATTGAATTACTTTTTTGTTAGATTTCAAAGGTTTATCAATGCAATAATCCGTCTATCTAACTTACATGATTTAATGTAATTTAATTTAATTTCCAATTACATTGGAAAACGTGTAATCATTATTATTATGAATCATAACAAAATAATAATGATCAATAATCAATTAATTCAGAAGAAATTGGAATCGATTCTAATAATGATCTGGTAAATCTGATGTTGATTGAAATTAGAAAGTTGACAGAAACTTCCAACAAAGGGAAAAAATAAAATAAAAATGTCCAATTTCTGCCTTGTTAGTTTGCAGAGCTTCACCTGCGCCCGTCTCACCTGAGTGGGAGGAGCTACCATCAGCTCCGTAGTGTTTTGATTTACGTTTTGATCGTCTCAATTTAGAACTGCTTTAGTTTACGGATGACCATGAAGGCACCGCGTGCTCCGCTGATACACGGTTCGCCGCGGCGGTACATTCACGGACCTGCTCCCGGCACGGAGAGACGGACTCACTCAGACGCGGCTGCGTGATGTAGTCACGGCTCACGGCCACGGCGTGCTCCCTGGAGGCGGCGGTCCCGGCGGGGCCCGGGGCGGCGGCGGGCGCCGGCCTGCTGCCGCTCACGGCCGAGGAGAGCTCGTTCATGGCGCCGTTCATCATCCCTCTGAGCGCCTTCATCGCCATGTTTGCTCCTCCTGCGGCTGCGGGTCGTGACTACCACGGCGCATGCGCAGCACGCATTCGCTGCATCATTTCCCCCCCCCCCAAAAGCACGAGTCCGAAAAAGTCGTCTTTCAGTGAGAAACCCTTCAGATTCAACAGTTTTAAGAGTCTTTGTAAATGTTTTCTTCAGAAACATTCTGGGACAAACAATCGTCTCATGACCTTTGTGGACTTCTAAACTGTGATGGTGGGGGCCCCTCCTGGTCTTGGGCCCGGACTCGGGTCAGAACCTCTTTCTGTTCAGAGCCGGTTCTGGAGAGACGTGGTGATGCTGCGGCGGCCTTCATCTGGACCGCAGCAGCAGCAGGTGGTCATCCTCAGGACCAGCTCCCAGCAGCGCCGACATCTCCCACACCCAGAGACCCTGAACGCCACGCGTCAGCGTGTGGGCGGAGTCTAAAACCAGGTACTCTGCTGTTTGTTAGTAAACAACAGTGAGGGGTGGGGTTTAAAAAACTTTATTAACCCACAAATTCAATAACATCAAATTAAATTAGAGTTTATGAAAACATTTTTTTTGTAAAAGGGATTAAATTTGATTTCAGCGAAAACGTCCAGCTGACCCGGGAGTCTCAGCAGCTTCCTGTGGGTTTGGGCTCATGGTCACTGCCGCCGCCATCACAAGACGTCAGCAGCGTTGTAGTTTCAGCCAGAACCAGCACGCTAACGCCGACGCCTCCTGGGATTTAATGTCATTTGAAGATGGTCACGCCCAGACTCCTCCCCCTCTCTGGAGGCCAGGGGCCAATCAGAGGCCGGCTCATCGGTCGGACTTTGGCGCCGTTCCTGTGGAACATGACTCAGCAGAAAGACTTTCTGACGTCACGAGGAAGAACCCGAAGGTTCTCCGTCAAACGCCGTCAGTGAACTAAAAGCACCAGAATTGACTGAACGTGGGCTAAACGTGACGGTGAAAAAACTCTTCAACCAAAGCGTCCATGCTTCAAAATGGGTCAGAACCGGGGGGGGGGGGGGGGGGGAGCTGCAGCAAACCCCGTTTGTTTCAGCTGTGTTGCATTAAAAGACATCTGTAAAAGCAGGAATTTTCCATTCTCTCTATGAAAACCAGAATGCAGCTTCTAACCACAAAAAACCTAAAAACGAAAGTTCTTTTGGATCCGGGTCGTGTGATCCGGGTCATGTGATCCGGGTCATGTGATCCGGGTCGTGTGATCCGGGTCGTGTGATCCGGGTCGTGTGATCCGGGTGACACTTAGCTCAGAACTCGGGTCCGTTCTGCCGCCAGCCCCCCCTGCTCGAGTGTCTCCTTCCAGGTGGGGTCCAGTCCTCCTCACCTGCTGCCCAGCTGGGGGAGTACTGGAGGTGGGGCTGGGGGGCGGGCCACCTTCTGCCCTCAGGGGGGCCGTAGGGAGGGGACCATGCTGGTCCCGATGGTGGAAACGGTCTAAACCTGTTTGTCTCAGGACGGGGGGGTCTTGTCCAGTCACCTTGTGGGGGAGGGGCGCCCCATTGATATGGCTGGAACAAGGGGGGAGGGGGCGGACCAGGGTGGGGCCTGTCACGTAGAGGAAGGAGCAAAGGCCTGACATTTGGAGGGAAACACCTGCAGAGATGGGGGGGGGCATGTTAGAAATGATCTATCAGGATGTTTGTTAATAAAGTTTGATTAAAAATCAAACTTTAAATCATAATCAACACTTCAAACTGGCTTTTATTTTGAAGGCACTTCCTGTGTCTATGAGGTTGAAAGGATGATTAGTATCTTGAAGGAACCTCACTGATGAGGTTCTGCTTCCTGTGTCCTCATGCTGACTTCCTACATCATTGGTCACCAAATGAGATTTCAAAATAAAAGCCTTCTTTAAATGTTGTTTCAAAGTTTTTCAGCTCTTTCTTTGACAGAATCTCTCGGTCATCATTAAATTTGGGCTTCAGTCACATTTAGTTTGATTGAACTTCTACAAGGTTCCGTTCTGTGAAAACTTGAATGCTGCACAGACAAAGTTCTTCATGTCGTTCACAATCATCTTTTTTTTTCTTTTAAGCGCACAGAAATCTAAAGGCGTTCCTGCTGTGACCACACTTTGGCCTCAAACCAGCATCAGTTCTTCTGTTTAGGAAGGAACTGGTTCCAAACATCTTGGAGAACTTTCCGTGTCTTCATGTGTTCTGGATACCGATCCGGCCCGTCTAGCACCCGGTCATGGTTCAGTGTTGTTCCACCTTTTTTCAGCCAAGGCACATGCTATCCTGGACTAAAATCCTTCATTCCTTCATCTTCTTCCATTTGTTCCCTTTCAGGGCTGCTGGAGCCTATCCCGGCTGCTCGTGGGCAAAGGCGGGGTCATCCTGGATGCTTTATTTTAGTTGGAACTGAGAGACTTTATGAGCAGAATCAGAACAAGGAAGTGAAGACTTTAACCACTTCTGATTGGTCAGACTGATGACATGTGATTAAGCCTCCAAGAATGATTGGTGGAGACAGTTAAAGGGGCGGGACTTTCCCAAAAACAGCTGAAGCTGCAGCTAAATCGCGGTACCGTCATTCTGATCAAAATGTCTTTAATAGAATCAAATAAACACAAAGAAAAAAGTATTTTATGATCTTTTATATTCCTAACTACTCAGTGTTTTATCAGGATGTTTGGATGAACAGAGAGCTGAAATCCTGGAGATGGAAAATGTTTTTAGATCAGTTAATGGGTCACTTCCCAGGGTGCACACCGGTTGAAAAACACTGATCTACAGCAGCAGCTGATTGGCTGAAGCTCCTACCTGTAACTGGCGGCGGCGCTGAGGCACGCTGGCGGCGGCGTGGGAGTGGGCTGGCTCGTAGCCTGACCTCTCATGGGCTCCTGCTCCAACTCCTCCATCCCTTCATTACTTTGAGGAGATCAAAGGAGCAGAACGTGAGGAGCCTCATCTCCTCAAACTGAACTAAAGCTCGAGTTCTCACCTCCTCTTCGGCCCATGATGAAGGTCCTTCAGGTAGTTCTGCCTCTCTATGGCGTGACCGCGGGACGAGTTAAACACTGCAGACAGGACGACACTTTAGACACACAAACACACACCTGTGACCCGCCACAATAAGAGACTCACACTTCACAGCCTCTGCAGGGTCCATTCCATCCACGTCGATCAGGTATCTGCAGGAACACACAGCTGTCAGGCCCCGCCCACGCACCCAGCCCCCACAGGTGTTCCCTCTGAACGTACCTGCAGATCAGGTATCCGGTGCGGTTCAGCCCGTGGGTGCAGTGGACACCGATCAGCTTGTCTGGAACAACAGTTTCAGTTTCTGAAGGCGGTTTACACAGCAGACTGGAAGACCGGTCCAGCTCAGACCAGATCCAACTTCAACTGAGTCCAGTCTGAACTGGATCCACTTCAGACCAGATCCAGTTCAGACTGGATCTGGTCTGAACTGGATCCAGCTCACACCAGACCCAGATCAGATGATCCGCTAAGACCAGATCCAACTCAACTGGAATTTCCAACTTCAGATGTATCCAGTCTGAACTGGAATCCACTCAGACCGATCCGCTCAGAACTGGATCCACTTCAGACTGGATCCAGTTCAGACTGGATCCAGTTCAGACCAGATCCAACTCAGACTGGATCCACTTCAGACTGGATCCAGTCTGAACTGGATCCCCTTCAGACCAGATCCTGCTCAGACTGGATCCACTTCAGACTGGATCCAGTTCAGACTGGATCCAGTTCAGACTGGATCCAGCTCAGACAGAGTGCAGTTCAGACTGAGTTCAGTACTGACTGGATCAAGTTCAGACCGGATCCATTCTGATCTGGATCTGGTATATTTGGATACTTCTGAACCAGTTTTGAAATGAAATGATTCTGGTCCCAAAGAGTACGACTGAAGAACTGATGTAAACATGAAGTTCCTGAAAACATTAAACCAGATATGTTTGTTTACATATTTGTTTACAAACATGCCATATTGTTTGTTTACATTGCTTTGATATTTCTAGTCTGTAACTGTAATAAAGTAGTAATAAAGTTACAACAAAACGCAGAGTCATGTTAAATTTTACTGTGGCTAAGCTAACGTTAGCCTTCAGACCTACCAGACCTGCCTTTTATTTTGAAAGTATCACAGGAAAGAGGAAGCGATTATTTAAAAATGTTGGTAATTCAGTGGAACTGAAGAACCAGAGACTCCTGAACCGACCTGTCAGGATCCTGACCTTTAACCCCAAACAGACCAGCAGAGTTAGGCCTTGTTTGGACTTGGACCTCCGCTGCGTTTTTTGGGTTTCATTCTGAAATCTCAGTCTGTGCTGCATTGAAAGGTGAAAGTTCCTGATCGGCACTCAAAAACAGCAAAGCGGTGGCGTCACGGGTTGGTCACCGTTGTCCTGGTTGTCTCGCAGGAAGTTGTTGACGGCGCGCTTGAAGCTCAGGATGGCGCCGTCGCTGGGAACCTGGTGACCAGCGGTGAAGATCTTCACGAACATCAGGGACGCCGGAAGGTCCTGCTCACAAAGACTCGGATCAGTTTCCCCATGGGGTGGGTGGAACCCGTTGGAGTTCTGAGCGGAACCAGAACCCTGCAGCCCGGTTCTGCAGGAACTGACCTGCAGGTCGTAGTAGCGTGAGGTGAAGGTCAGGTCGATGATCAGCCCCAGCTCCTGCCGGTCTCTGCTCACAGCGTCCAGCAGCTCCCACGGTCCGAAGGCGGACGACCTGGGGAGCATCCGGGTCAGCGCCTGCAGAACACAAACAGGTGAAAATGGACCACACCTTCACGCAGGCTCCGCCCAGGTCCAGCTCACCTGCTTCAGAGGGACTTTAAAGGCGATGAATCGAGTCCCCTGGAGCCTCTTCCCCACTGCGGTGTAGTCCAGCCACCTGAGGACACAGACGGAACCTGCAGGTGAACGTCCGGAACCGGAACCTTCCAGCCCCTCCAGAACTCTGGTTCTGACAGAGGTTGAGGCGTCCGCCTCATCGGGTCGGATGAGGCGCGTGACTCATCCAGCCCTGTTTGTTTGTTTATTTGTTTGTTTACAAACAGCTTTAGAATGTCAACAAGACTGTCAGCTGCGCTCGCGCCGCTTACCTGTCCGGGATGTCCGTCTTCTTCTTCTGGTGTTTTCGGGACATTTTCACAAACGGGAAGCGCAGATAAAGCGCGTGAACCCGCGTGCGCGCCCTGTCTCCCTCCGCTCCTCGCGCGCCTCAGTCCGCGCGCCGTCTTGTGTTTTTTCGCCTCATCTTTCTGTCTTTAGACTTTACCAAACTTGTTTCTTTTTCTTTTTTTTTACGATGATTCGCCGCCGGAACTGGGACTGCCGCGTGACCCACTGCCTCTGCCGGCGCTGGTCGATGACGTCACAGGATAACTCGAGGAACCTGCTTTTCCCATTTATTGCAACTTCAAAATAAGATCAACAAAAACCCACTTATTAAACAACAATGAAATAACAATTAAACAAGCATATTTAATCAAATTAAACGTATTCAGGCTTCTCCTTTAGTTTGACATTTTGTAAATTCGTACAATTTTATGTTTCTTTTTCCTCGTGAATTCAAGAGACTCCATGGTACGCCCACAGTTGTTTTGGTCTTTAATTCTTCTGAGAATGAAAAACCTCCATAGCATCAGTAAACATTAAAATGGAATTCTTTAAAGCTGTCAGCCTTTATAATAAAAAATAAAACTTTTTTGTCGAACTGAGCTAAAGTCTGAAATCAGCTCCAGAAATTAAAAATGAACAAGCATGCAGCCATTGTCTTCACTAATTATGAGCTTAGATCTGGTTAGGAGCAACAGGGCGTCTAAAGTATTTGCTCCTAGCTCCTCCTATTTAGCCCAAACGCTGTAGAAAACATTTGAATAGTTAATCCATCATTTTATGTGAAGCAGAGTTTTTTCGTTGAGACTCACTGATGTGTAAAAATCAGGACAGAAAAACAGCTGATGGAACAGGAAAAAACAGCTTTTAAATATTTATTAAAAGACCTCCTTCTCTGTTCTGACCTTTAAGGTTTTTGAAAATCGTCAAAGAAATGTCAAAACTTTTTCAAGCTCTCTATGCTTTTACAACGTTTTTGTGTAAATCACCAGAAAACATTTATTCAAAAACAACTTACAAGCATGTCTATAACAGAATAGTTTATACAAGAAATATCTTCAAAACAAAAAAAAAGTCCAAATAAAATTAATGTATTTTTCTCTTCTTTCTTATGGATCAGTAAACAATAATTAAACCTCATTCATATCTCTTCTTTACTGCCAGTACATTGTTTTCTCTTCCTGCTCTTCTCTGTTTGTTTTTGTATTGTTTTTAACTGTTTATTACACAGAAAGTCCAGTATTTATTAAAAAATGTCGTTTTTATAAAATAAAAAGACTTGACTTAGACACATTTTTTATACTACGAGGCATCATCATTATATAACAGTTTCTTTGATTATTTAAAGCATTAAATAACAACAGAAGTTATCGGAATTCAATTTTAAGTATATATAGTTATTGAACATGTTAATGTTAGTTGCCACAATTTCTTACAGTATTTTCTTCAGCAGATACCAGCATAAAACGCAGAGTCATCTGCAAACATCTTTATTTTGTCGGATCAACACAGATTCGGGATCCTTCTGATTTTTTCATTCCTTAAGTTCCTGAAAAGAAGATCCATCCACCCATCCATGCATCCACCCACTCATCCATCCGTGTAAGTTTTCTCCTGGGCGATCTGCATAGAGTTATTTGCCGAGGTTCTCTGGACTTCTGCTCGGATCGTCCCGTGAAGTTGGCGTGTTCTGACGACTCAGACACGCCTCAGACTGTTTGGAATGTGACAGTGGGACGGCACACCTGGACGAAGGCAGACGAAGATCTGGTGGAACACGATGCTTAAGGAAGTGAATGATCTCCACATTCTTTCCTGTGCAGGTAACTGCCCCCTCCCCCCTCTGATCTCTGGTCTCTGTCCTGCTTTTTTGACTGTTGCGTCCCTTCCACATGTCTCTCCCCCCTTTCTGATCCAGGAACGGTTTTATTCTTCAGGAGTTTCTGGATGTCTTGTTATTGTGATATAAACCTGCTCGGTCACTCTACACATATTTATCCAGCCTGGCGAACAGAAGAAACTCACCAATTCCAGCTGATTCAGCATTTCACTAACTTTATGAAACTACAAACATTTCATTTATTTGTTCCTTTCATGACAATTATTGATTGTCCAATATGTTTACATGTTTGTCATATAATATTGAACATTTTCATGATTGGAAAAAGAATTAAAGAATACAATTCTTATAATCGTCTGCTCCCTTTAAAAGTGGCATCATATTTACATTTGTCACCTGTGCTCAGATTTCACCATATACAGTTCAAATAAACACAGTAAATACATTCCATTCAACAATCAAGTTTATACAAACATGATTGTTTGTTCTGTTGGACATTTGAATGTTTCAGCAGAAGATCATGGAAGTTTGAGAGGCAGTGAGCTCCTGCAGAATCAGAGCTTCCAGATCCTCCCTGACAGATTCAGGACCTGAACTTCAGCTGCTACACTCATGAGCCGGTCTACAGAAACCAGACCTGGAGGAGGAACAGGGGGACCACACCGTTTGTGGTCCCCCTGGTCCCCCTGGTTAACAGGTCTGGTTCTGCTCTGATCCATGTCTGGACCTGAAATCCTGGAGCGGTCCTCCCTCTATGAGCATTGACCCGGTTTGGTTTGTTCTCAGTTCTGGTCTTTATGCTCATGTGGGTCCCAGCAGGTTCAGGTTTTCCTCAGGTGTCTGAATTCAGCCGGTTTCCTTCCTCAGCGCCGTCAGCTTATGGTTTCCCACTTTTAAGTTTATTTTTAGTTGCTGGTCTCCTTCATCACCACATCCAGACAGTTTTTTTTCTGCATTCTTAACTTTACTGTTCTGACAAATGTGGTCGGACTGTGACTCATGATCCTCCTGAAGCGTCTGAACATCCTTACATCACCTGATCCCGGTTTGTTTGGTCAACAGACCAGCAGATGGAACTGAAGGATCTGCCAGGAAACCAGCCTGCAGGGAAAATTCCCACCGTTCTTTCCCAGCACAGCTGACAGGAGAAGTGTCGCAAGAGCCTCAGGTGCGATTCCACCAGAGCACCTGACAAGGAACGCCCATATATGGTGTTTGAATAAGGTGTGGCTTTATAACTGCAGGTTGAAGTTGAGCAGGCTCAGACGGCGGCAGCTCCCTCCACACACGCCGCAATGCTGCAGCAGACCGGACACGCAGACCACAACCGGGCCGTGCTGGTCTCTGTGGCCCGCTTTCACCCCGGCGTGCCGCTGACCAAGAGGCCCGGAGCCGAGAGGGACGCCAAGAAGATCCACAGAACCCTCAGCCGGCTGGGCTTCAAGGTGAAGCTGCACAGCGACCCGAGCAGTGAGGAGATCTACCAGATCTTCCATGAAGGCAGGTGGTCCCGGATCCAGTTTTCCTCCTTCTGCAGGTTCTGAAGAGAAGGTTCTGGTGGTTCTGGGAGAACGTGGTGGTGGGTAAGAAGACCCGCTGCAGCAGAACCTTCTGTTTTCTTCATGAGTCGTGATGCGTTCAGGTTCATCTACTCTACACTGGAAAAAAGTCCTGCAAAGAACCAGTTCAGAATATAGAATAAGAGGTTTTTTTCACTGTTATTAGTGAAAAATCTGCCAATGGGACGAGTAGAAACCATTTCATCATAAGTTTGGATGTCCTCCTCTTTAAAACTAAATTAAATCCTGAAGTTAATCCTATTTGGAAAAATTGGAAATATTATGTTCTGAAATGAGCGAGTTCTGCTAAAGGAAAGCAGCAGAACTTTAAGCTGCTATATTTACATACATGCTTATATGTTCCCCAAATCTCTTATTCTAAAGGCCACAACAGTCCACCTGCACTTATTTCAACCAAAAGGAGAGAATCACACACTTCAAGATAAAACCGTCAAATCTATGAGTCAAATACTTTTGAGATATTCCTTCAAATTAAATGTTTTTAAGATTCAATGACAAGAAATTCACGATTGATTGTCTTCCGTCTCAGTTTCTGCGTCAGTCTGATCGTAAATTTGAATTAGAATCTAGGTTAAAGTTTTGTTCTTGTTTGGTGTTTTTCCCGTGTTCAGATCATCATCCGTCAGAAAACGTTCTAAAGAACATCCAGAACCCGTCAGTCAGCTGATCTTTAAGGCAAACGCTCCAGAACCATCAACAGAACCCCTAAGACCCTGTAATCCAGATCCAGGACCTGAGGTGGTTCCTGTTCTGTAGAACTGATCCCAGATCAGGTTTCCGTGACGCAGGCGTGCAGCTATCCGCCTCCTGCTCACACGCTTGGCATGCGAGGTGATGGATCGTGTCTGACGGGACGTCCTGAACACCTCGCTTCCTCCCAGACATGTCTGAGGAGTGTAATTTGGTGGGCGTGTCTCTGCAGAGAGTGGGCGGGGTGTGAAGGACTGTTTCCTGGCCGTCCTGTCATCTCACGGCGAGGAGGGCTGCGTGTTTGGAGCCGACGGGAAAGCCGTCCGACTGTCCCGCATCTTCGCTTGCTTCAAGAACCCAACAATGGACAGGAAGGCCAAGCTGTTCCTCATCCAGGTGAGCAGCAGGAGGGGCGGGGTTTATCGATGATGGAGGTCGGCGTCCTCACGGCACGCTTTGCCTGCAGGCCTGTCGAGGAGGCGCTCTGGATGACGGCGTGCAGGTGGACGGAGCTGAAGACGCGGCGGACAGCAGCTTCACGCAGTACCTGTCTGTCCCGGTGGACACGGCGGTGATGTACGCCACCGCCCCAGGTAAAGTTCTGCTGGCGCTTCGGGTTCTCCGGACTCACCAGCTGCTGGTTGAACCTCAGAGCGGTTCTCAAAGTTCTGGTTCTCCCGGGTTCCCCAGTGTCCCGTCAATCCCTCTGAGATCCTGAACAGCTGCAGGACCGGCTGGCGCTCTGGGATCAGACAGGAACCGCCCTCACGCGCTCTGCCCTCTCCGCCAGGTTACGGCGCCATCATGAGCCCTCTGGGGTCGGTGTTCCTGCAGACCTTCTGCGCCCTCCTGGAGGACGAGGACGTCCGGAAGCTGGAGCTGACGCGCCTGCTGACGCGCGTCTCCCACAGAGTGGCCTTCACCTTCCAGGCCAAAGGTCGCCACCTGGGCGGGAAGAAGGAGATGCCGTGTTTCCTGACCCGGCTCACCAGGGAGGTGTTCCTGTTCGTGGAGTCCGCCAAAGACGCAGGGATCTCCGTCCTGATCGGCTCGGAGAACGGGAGAATGCGGACTCCTTCCATCAGTTAGAGCCGCTGTTTGGATCTTCATCCGACGCCGTTTCCACGTCCGGATCTGGCAGAACCGGGCCTCTTCAGCTTCCGTTTTGGTTGAACTTCTTTCAGGGTTGAACATTTTCTGCAGGTTCCGGTTGTTTTCTTTGGACTTCCTGTTTTCCTGTCATGTGGATTTTTGGGCTCATCTGAACCCGGACATCCCTGGGGGTCCCGTGAGACCCGGTCCAGTCGGCTCTGAGGCAGACTGCGGGTTCACGTGTGTAGGTCACGCTCAGCTGCTGGTCCGGTACCGAGAGCCTGGATGGAGTCCAGGAGTGGACCTCTGTCCGCGGCGGTCAGAGGGACCGCGGGCGGCCCGGATGGAGGCTGGCGGACCTCCTGCAGGAGGCCATCGGTCAGCAGGGCCCGTCTTCAGAGCCTGCACGGGCCGGGCCTGATGTTCTTGTTTGGTTTGTGAATTTATTATTAATTTTCCGGTTTTTGTCAGTATTTTCTTGTTAACTTAGTTTATATTTATCATTCCGTTAATAAAGATTAAAGCAGAACTGAAAGCAGCTCCGTGGAGATCTTATTTATCTGCTGATATGAAGCAAGGATCTGGTGGCGTTCGGCTCGTCACCTTCGGACCCTGGACGGCCGTAAACGAGCTTCCAGTTCCTCTGGCGCTCCGGTCAGAGACGCCATCGGCTGCTCCTCCAGAGGGCGCCGCAGACACGACGTCAGACGTTCAGCCCGTCCTCTGAGGGCTTCAGTCTGCTTCCTCTCGTAGCCTCCATTTCATCATCTCTGCGTTCCTCACCGTTTGGTCACATGACCACAGCGCTCTGAAACTGGGAGTAATCAGACTACTCAGGTCTGAGTACTTTCACAGACTTCTTGAGCTCAAATGAGCTCAAATCCAGGCCTGCTGGTTTTCCAGGAATCATGTAGGACACTGGCCCTCCAGGCCTGGATTTGGGGACCCCTGCTTTAAACCATGAAGAGAAAATAAGGGCGGGGTTTCACCTGCACTGACCACGCCCATTCCCCTGGCATCCTGGTGTCCACGATCACTGGAATGATCGGCGTCTGAGGGAAGGGCAGGTCCAAACTACAGATGAAGCCCGAGAACCTCAGCGGTTCTACTGGAACTGGTCCGTTTGTTTCTGATCCAAAAACAGAGACGTCTGTCCGTCTCTGCAGAACTGAGGAAGGGCGGGAGCCGGCAGGTGTTCTGATGGAGTCATCGACCAGACGGGTCACATTTAGATTTCCTGATCACCTTCATCCTCAGAGCTCCTGTCGGTTCGTTTCATTTGGTTCTTGTGCTCTCGGTTCCAGAACCACAGATCCACAGACGCTGAAGCGGGTCGTGACACGTCTGCAGGAGCTGGTCCCACCAGTTCCTCTGACAGAAGTGCGTTAGACTAAAGAACCTTCTGGAAACTGCAGCACAGTCTGCAGATGATCATGAAGATCTCAGAACCCGACGGATCGGGTTCTGAGTCATCCTTGGTTTCCACCTGAGGAGAAACTTCAGCTGAAAGTCAAAAACCGAGCTGGACATCAGGTGCTGGACGGCGGTCCCTGAAAACAGCCCGCTTAACCCCCCCCCCACAGAAAACCCTGACCCTGGACCTGCAGCGAGGACGGCATGGCCCCCCCTGAACCTCTCACTGTGAGAAAGTCCTGAGTTTGACGTGAAGACACCATGTGCTGGTCCGGTCCGCTCCCTCTGGGTCATGTGACCAGCAGTCACATAAACTCTTCTGACGCCGACCGCGCTGGCTTTTGGGGGGGGGCTGCAGCCAGTCATGGAGCCTCGTGAAGCAGAAGGTCAGAACTGTTTATTAACAGAAGCAGCAGAAACAGGCTCACAGGTGAGGAGAGCGCTCCTGCACACCTGCTCTACACTTCCAACAGGTGAGAAAACACAGGTGACCACAGACCAGGTCAAATATTGACCAATCGAGTCTTTCGAGTATAAAACGTTATAAAAAAGTAAAAACGAAACTTTGAGCTTAAAAACCTGCAGCTCGGGTTAAAGGGGGCGGGGCCTAAAGGCGATTGGTGGTTCGGAGTGACAGCGGCTGCGACTGAGGCGGAGAGCTTGCAGACGATTGGTGGGGGCCGGTAGGGGGCGGGGTAACGAAACAGTGGAGTGAGCTCCTGGAGGTGGGCGTGTGGGGGAAGAGGAGGTCTGCTGGGGGGGGTCCAGGAGTGACTGGGATGCGGCTCAGTGGGGGGGCGGTCCGGTGGGGTTTGGTGGTGAGGGACAGCGGCTGCAGCTGCTCCGAGGACGGGGAGCTCCGCCCACTGTGGGAGGAGTGCGTGTGCTCCGTGTGCGTGGCTGCGGGGGGGGCGGGCGACGCCAGCGCCGTGGTGGGTGTCGCAGGCGAATCCAGTGAGGAGGCGGGGCTGGCCTGGGACAGGTGGGTGTGTGTCAGGTGAGACATGGTGTTCGTCTGGGGCAGGTGGGGGCGGGCGTGTGACGTGTGCGCGGGGGGCGGGTCCTGGCGGGGTTTCTTCGTCTGCGGCAGGAAGCCATCGGACGCGTCAGCTGAGGAGCAAAGAACAAAAATCCTTTTACTCTCCTGGGGGGTGGGGGCGGGGCAAAGGCTGTCCTCTCCTCTGATCACCTCATGGCGTCCAGAAACTCACCTTCCAGCTGGGATTCGCTCTTTATCCTCTTCCTCTTCTTCTTCTTTCCCTGCAGAGCAACCAGGTGAGGTGGGTCAGGTGACGTCCTCCCTAGGTGTTCGTGTGTGTGTGTGTGTATGTGCGCATGCACGTGCACGGCAGACTCACATAGTTGTCTCTGGCAGACCAGTTGGGGTAGAGCTTGGAGTGCAGCAGCCTCTCCTTGCGGGCGAGCTCGTAGTATTTAGCCTGCTGGTCTTTGGAGAGCGAGTGCCACTGAGGAAGACAAGCATCTTCATCTTTCCCTGCAGCCACACCCCATACCACTGTCCCCCCGCCTCCTCACTCACCCGCTGTCCCAGGATCTGGTTGATGGTGGCGCTCTCCTTCACCTTGCACTGTGACACCACCTTGGGCCGCTCGTCCCGCATGTACAGCATGAAGGCGTTCAGCGGCTTCTTGATGTGGGGGCGCCTCTCGTCCTCCCGGGGGGCACCGGACGCAGGCTTCCTGCTGGAACATCACAAACGCTCATGCAGGAGGATGGATGGGGTGGAGGGGGGGTGGGGGTGTAGTTTAGGGGTGTGCCAAAATATCAATGTGGTGATATATCGCGATATTTAGTCCCGTGATTGATTCTCGATGCGTCTTCATCAAGTATCAACCGTTTATTTACGTTTAAAGACCCTGTAAAACGTTACATTAACCATCCTTTGGTAAGACAATTCTTCAGAGGGTCGATAGGGGGCGCTCGTTACGAGATTGGCTGTTGCTGCCTGAAGCCGACACGTCCCGGCATGGAAACCTTTACCATGGAGAAGCTACCGCCGTCCTCTGAGAGAGCAGCGGCAATAACAAAGAGAGAGAACGGCTCTGTCCCTGCAGCGAGGTGGAGAACGAGGGATTTGGGTTTTTATTGAATGCATTAGAGCCACGCTTTGACACTCCCTCTCTGAAATACTGAACAGGATCCCTGCTCTGTACGTCCAGACCAGAACTACGGCTGAGATGGAAAACGGCATGAAGAGAGGCATTCCTGCCCTCAGACCCCCCTTCTCCTCTAAAGGTAGACGAGCGGCGTTCCCAGATACTTGATTTTTGTTTTCTGGGAGAATTTTATTTTTGTTTACACCACATTTGCACTAAATGGTGTCATTTATTTTTAACAAAGTCCCTATAATTTGTTCACAGAATTCATATCTGATTCACAGGTTGTTGTTTTTTTAAATGCGACAGCTATGGTTTTGTTTTTCAAAAGTTCATACCAATGTGTCTGGCAGCTCCTTGATTTATTCATGTTTTATCCTGTTTACAGCAGTTTTGTTCTAAATAATGGCTGCTGTTCATGTTCACTATTGTTTAAACTGAATTTTACAGATATTTCCAAATTGTCATTGTTTGTCAAAGACAGAGTATTACTGATTTCAGCAATGCTACACAAAAGTCTGTTATTCATTACACCAAATAGGACACAAGTTGTTTATTATCATTGTGTTTAAAACAAAAAAATAAATGGGGAAATATTTTCCAAAAAACAGTTTTTCAAGTTCTTTATCCTAAAGTTTGATATCATTGAGTTGTTAGAGACGAGCTATATCGATTATCATATTATCGCCAGTATGGTGAGGAACCCAGTGATTCCCAGCCCTAGTGTAGTTTACCTGGGCTCGTGGCCGCTGTGCTCTCCGGGCTCCTGCTTCACTGCTGGGGGGGCGACCGAGGGCTGGGAGACAGAGGGCTGGGGGGTTGGCACCAGACGGGGGGAGAAGCTGCCGGAAACCAGACTGCAAAGAAACGGAGGAAGCAGGAAGTGTGACCCGGTTCTGATGTTCTGACAGACTGAGGATCAGGGGCTATGCGGGCTGCCTGCCCCCCGCTGGCAGACAGCATGAACTGCAGCAGCCGAGACCCGTCCTGCTAAAGCCCTGAACTCACCTGGACATGGAGGCGTTCATGGCCAGAGCTGCAGGACTGAACCCCCCCGTCAGCGGGTACATGTGCTGCCCCGACCTGCAGGCAGAAACCCAGAATCAGACGGTGGTGAAGAACCCGTCAGCTTCAGCAGTCGCTCTGACGTTCACGAACAGAGCTTCATCATCAGCAGAGAAGGTTACCACGGCAACAGGAAGGTCAGCAGAGGAAACCATCCAAAGGTTCGGCTTAAAGTTTCCATGACAACAGACCGTCTTACTCACAGCCAGCCAAGAGGGGGCGCCATCTGGGCCATGCCTCCCGGAGAGAGCGGGTAGCAGGCGGCGTGCGGCGTCCTGGACATGCCTGCAGAAGAAGTGCAGCCGGGTCACACGGAAAGCTCAGGGGGCGGGGCCTGCAGCCTGCAGGAAGCTCACCTGAGTCAGGTGAGAGGACAGGAGAGGCCCTCTGAGGGGAGAAGGCCTCAGGGCTGTAGGACAGCAGAGGGTGGAGGTGGGCCATGGGACTGGACTGGAAACAAGCGGCAGAACGTTCAGAACATGTTCCTGACCCACAGAGAAACTGCAACAGAACCAGAAGGTGCCTGCAGTCCAGCTGCTTCCAAACTCGTGGTTCTGAAAGTTTCTCCGCTGTCGAGTCCGACCACGAGTGTCTGAGCGAGTCTGAACGTTCTGATGGTTCTCCGAGAGAAGACGAGGAACGTTCTTCGAACGACGGTACCGATTCACGCCGCTGTCATTCGACAAATCAGAACTCAAGCGCAGAGAAATCAGATTACTGTGAGTAATCACATTACTGGGGAGAAATCAGATTATCAGTGAGTCATCAGATTACAGTCAGGAAACAGAATACTAAGGAGTAAGCATGTAACTCAGGAGAAAGAAGATTGATGGAAGTAATTTGATAACTGGGTAATCAGATTACTGTCAGGGCTCATTACTGTAAGAAATCACCTTACTGAGGAGAAAGCAGATTGCTGCGAGTAATCAGATTATTGTTAAATAATCAGATCAGATTATTGTTAAATAATCAGATTACTGTGAGCAATCAGACATCAGGAGATGTTTCCATGGTCACTCCCATAACATGACAGTGGTTCCTGTGCAGGTTTCTGTGGAGCAGAGGGACTGAAGGTGTGTGAGCAGGTCTCACCAGGTGAGTGGGCGTGGCCGAGTCTCTGACGGCGGTTCTCCCAGGAACGTCGAGCAGAGGCCACTGGAACGGCAGGTACTGTGGAGACAGGTGTGCTCATCAGGTGATGGTGGCACTCAGGAATCTGCTGCAGGGAAGGATCTCCAAAGCTTTTTCATGCCGACATCAGGAGCCTCAGCATCCGCCAGGCGGGGGGTGGGGGTGTGTGTGTGGGGGGGCAGACAGAGAAGAGCATCTTCTCCTTTAGCTGCTCATCACTGTTTGAGTCGCCGCAGGAGGAACTTTCAGCAGCAGCTTTTGGTTAATCTGTGGTTTACAGCCTCAGGTTCTCCAACACTTAAACCCCCCAGAACGCCGCTTCGGCCTGGGGGTAGGGGTGGGGGGTGGGGGGGCGTTTCCCGCGTCTGGTGTGAAACCGTCGGCTTGGATCCTTTAATCCCAGCAAAGCTGCTGGGACGGGAAATTGGGCAACACGCTGCCAATCCAGGTCTGCCGCTTCAGCCGGAGCAGGTAATCTGCAGCAGAGCAGCCGCCGCTGCAGGGGGGGCTCTCTCCAGACCCGTCTGACCCCCCCAGCAGAATGGAAGCTCCCAATGACCAGAGGACCCCCCCCATCAGGTAAAAACGCCTCCATCACCCGCGGATGCAGGTTTTTCTGAAGTTACGTTTACGTTTCGAGGTTTGGACGTCTGGATCCAGTGAAGCAGCTGGATCACCATCTGCTCCAGAGCAGACAGTGGGCGTGGTCAGACGTCTTACCGTGCGGGCGCCGCCGGCGAGGTAGGGGCTGCAGAGGTTACCCAGGTCCGGGATCATGAAGAAAGGGTAGCTGAGGTACGGCGGGGGCTGGAAGAGGCCGTCGTCCTGCTGCCGCCGCAGCGCTGAAAGACACCAAGCATCACACTGAGCAGAGAGTCTGCAGGTAGAAGCTGCTGCTGGGACCCGGTGAGACGGAACCAGAGCTGGAGGTTCTGCAGGTTCTGAGGAACTCTGGGTCCGCAGAGGTCCTCTGGAAAGATAAAGCTGCATTTAACCTGAGAGTCCATGAAGACGAGAACGAGGAGCAACAGCAGAGAAACATCATCTGAACAGCAAATACAGAAGATCCATCCATCCATCATCCATCCATCATCCATCCATCCATCCATCCATCCATCATCCATCCATCCATCCATCCATCCATCCATCCATCCATCCATCATCCATCCATCCATCCATTATCCATCCATCCATCCATCCATCATCCATCCATCCATCCATCCATCCATCCATCATCCATCCATCCATCCATTATCCATCCATCCATCCATCCATCCATTATCCATCCATCCAACCATCCATCCCTCTTTCATCCACCTCTCCATCCATCCATCATCCATCCAGAGTTTATTTATCCAATATATATATACACACACACACACACCTTTGTGACTCTTACGACCAACCCCCCCCCTCATTAAAGACTGCTGCTAAATCCACACAGTCACTTTAATGACTGAAGACTGTTTATTTCATACTGAATTCTGGTCTCTATTTTGTTCTGCTTTCTTTCTTTCTCTGCAGTGTCACACTACTGAGGAGCAAAAAGTAAATAAATAATACCTGAAACCGAAATTACTAAAAGATGTTCAAAAAGAAACGGAATAAAACTGAAAGGTCCCCGTTTGTTTTCCACAGTGAGGGTCACATGACCCTTTCCACTATTGGGAGGAGTGTTGCATGATGGGAAAAAATGGAGGTAAACTCTGGGGGCTCTGCAGTTGGGGGGAGGGGGGTGTCATTCCTCCATGCCTGACGTTTGAGGAGCGGCTCCTCACCACATCAGATCTGCAGCTTCCAGCAGGAGGAGACTCTGCTCCTGAGGAGGAGGTGTTTTTTGTTCAGCTCCTCTGCAAAGGAGACATGCATCCCAACATGATGCTACAGGCCGGCCTGCAGAGCGAGGATCGTCATAGCAACTGGCGTGAAGAGCATGTCCTCGCGTGATCCGGATCTGACAGCTCCAGCCAGCAGCAACGCCGCGTCCCGGAGCAGCTGTTCCCCAAACCAGAGACCACTTTAGAGATCCAGAGAACCTTGAAACCTCTGCAGGGACGTTCTAGCAGAGAACTGTGAGGAGCAACATGGAGGTGGTTCTGCCACGGACACACTGACGTGTTCTGGACGTTCTTCAGGGTTCTCAGAACATCCCTTCCAGAGGGAACCCGTCCCCAGTCCAAGAACCAGACGGACACAACGGTCCTCTTCCAGCTGGAACCGGCAGAGGAGCTGAAGCAGAGGAGGTCCTCCAGACGCAGAACAGGATCTCCACGAGGAAATCAGAACCGGAGAGGAGGAACCAAACCTCGCTGCTGTGGCGGTTCCCAGCATGCATCAGCGTCCCTCTCAGGGGTGGGACTGCTTTAGCAAGAGGAAGGTGAGCGCCGCGATAGAAAGGATGTCATGAGACGTGGTGGGGGCGGGACTAACCAGAGATGAGCCGTCCAGGAGACGCAGCATCAGATGACCACGAAGAAAAGCTCTTTGAAAAATGGAAGTACATGCTGCAATGCTGGTTGTAAACAACAAAGTTGCCATGGTTACCAGTTGTTTGTCAAGTCTTTAAAGGGTCCTCAGAAACATCTGAACCCACGGAGGAGCACGGAGGAGCATGGAGGAGGTCCCAGCAGAACCAGCACCTCCAGTAGAACCAGAGGACTGGACCCAGTGATGCATTTAGCCCTTTAATGGAGCACTCCACTTCACTGGTGACCCTCAAAGGTCAACAAGTCTGACCCCACAACACCCAGAATGCAACGGGAGCAACAGTAACATCAAACAGTTTAATAGACTTATTATGGTCAAACAAACACCCCCTCCTTCCCCCCCAGAGGAGCTCCGTACCTCCATCTACCGGATGGTTGAGTCCGGCTCTGCTCTCCGCTTCTGGACGGGACCTGGGGCGCCGGTCCGCCTGCACACAGACCCGCACAGAGGGGGGGTGAGGACCCGCGTGAGGACCCCCCCACACGCTCCCCCTCCACCTTCCCGCACTCACCTCCGACTCGGAGCCGCTGTTGCTCTCCGACTCGTTGACCAGCGAGGACTTGACGTCGTCCAGGTCCCGCTCGGCGGAGGTGCTGCGCTTCTCCTCCTGCTCCCCCTCGTCCTTGAAGGCGATCAGCTCGTCGCTGGCCCCCAGGTCGTCCGCGTCTCCGTCGCGGCTCAGCCGCGGCATGTTGGGACGCTAGCGGCGGCTAACGCCAGGAGTTTCCACGTCTGTTCAAACAGCCCCCCAACACCCGCGAAACCCTCCCCGAAAGTGTCCGGTTGGCGCGTGCTCTGGGGGTCCCGAAAAAACTCCACGCGGGGGGGTTTCCTGCGTGTTTTGGTGCAGAAAAACAGCAACGAAAAACTTGCTAACAGGCTAGCTAGCTACCGCGGCGCTCGCGGACGCGTCGCTGTGAATTCCTGCGGAGTGGAAGTCGCCTCTCCGCGGCTTTTCCCAGCCGACAAACCGCCCAAACTCCGCGGGGACGGAGGCGAAACGCTCCAAAGTGTCGACAAAAGGCCGTTAAGATCCGCCACAAACAACACGGCGCCCCCGACGGCGCAAGTTCTGCCCGAAAACTTCACGTTCACTTCTGTAGTTGGTCGACTTGACAAAAGTCGAGGCCGTTTTTCCGTCGGATCCGCGGGTCGTTAGTCCGCCGTTAAAACGGGTATAGATCCACAAAGGTGGCGGACTCAACCGTCCGGGTCCACGCGCCGCGGGGCGTTTTTCAGGCGTGGGAAGCGGCCGGGCGGCGGCGGCGGCGTCTCCGCGGCGGAGTGGAGGCAGAAGGACTGCGGGGCTGCGGACGGGATCCAGCGGGGAGGGAGGGAGGGAGGGAGGGCGGAGGGGGCGGACCCGCGCAGACCTGGGATCAGCTCCGCGCGCGCCATGCCGCGCGGGGCAGCAGCGGGGCAGCCAGCCCAGCTGCTCCCAGAGCGGGAACAACAGGTTGGCTTGTTGGGAACCAGAGGGACCCAAAAGAAAGAAGGGAGGAGTTTGGACGGAACCACAGAGTTTAGAGCGACACTTTCTGACCCTTGGACCCAAAACGGGGGTCGGAACCGGGCCGGGGCAGTGTGTGGGTGTGCGTGCATGTGGGTGTGCGTGCGTGTAAACCCACAGATTCAGCACGTGCATGGCCAATCTGTGCACTGCAGCTGAAGCGCAAGGGGACGTGGATTCTCCTGCTACACAAAGTTTTTAATCAGAAATGAGTAGAAAATGATGAAACTTTGTCCAGTTAACTTCAATTCAAAAGTGATTTAACTCAGATTTGGATTCATGAGTTTGATTTAAAATGTAAAAGTTGAAGAAAAACCCAGTGGATTCAAAAGCTTCACTCCGGAGGTGAAGTTCTCCGTCATATTTTTAGATGACCGAAGCTCCCAGTTGTCTTTTGGATAAATGTTTTCTAATTTAAATAAATTAAAAACATTTGTACCATCTGACTAAGTGACAAATGAGGTCTGAAGAGCATCTGCTCCAAGTCCTGAACGCCACATAAAGGTCGGTCAGCTGCCCCCCCCCCCCCCCCCCCCCCCCGCAGAGAGAGCATGCTGTTGGCAATTAGGCCCCAGACCCCCCCCCCCCTTTCTCTTTACATCCTTTTGTTCGTTTTCTCCTCCCTCCCAATGTTCTCCTTTGGTTCGGCCTTCAGGAGGAGAGTCACGGCGTTCTCCTGTACCTCTCCTGCAGGGTCAGAGGTCAAACTCATGACCGGACTGAAGGTGAGCTGCAGACACGGATCCAAACCGGATCAGCTGTGATTGCAGCTGGTTCCTCAGTGAACTGAAGGTCTCCTGCGTCTGTAGTGAAGCATGGAGGTGGGAGTATTATGCTGTGGAACAGCTTCAGACTTTATCATGAGTTGGATTAAAAGAACTGATTAATCCTCCATAATGAGAAATAATGACGTTTTAAGTCCCACTCATCTATTTCTGTTCTTTAATTATCATTATGTTATTTTTAGCCCCAAATGTAAAAATAGAATCTGTTGTTTTCTGGGATATAGTTTCTGCAGAGTGACATTTTTAAACTGCTAAAAAGAAAGTACGGGTTTGTAAACATCTTGATGTTCTGTGTTTCATGTTTTCACCGCCTAAATTAAAGAAATAAAAAGATTTGACACCCCCCCCCCCCGCTTTTGCACCTAAAACATGAACCAATAAAGTTTTCTGTAGTTTTGCTGTGGAGATGAATAAACCTAAAAGCAGAAAATAACCTCTAGAAAGACCCCCCCCCCCCCCCCCCCCAGGAAAAACTCCTGCTTTTCTCAAAGAGCAAGACGATGAGATCAGGCTGACAAGCTCCTCCCAGAGTACCCCCCCCTCCACCCCCCGAGGTTCTCCGACTTCCCCAGAGACAAAAGAGGGATTTCCTCCCCATCCCAGAGCCCCCACAGGCCAGACGCCAGGCCTTCAGTGGTTGCAAACGAGAAGAAGTATGCAGCCCCCCCCCCCAGGAGCTGAGCCAGAGACGGAAACCTTCTGTAATTCCTCACGTGCACGTGGAGGACCCCCCCATCACAAAGGCAGCTTCAGCTTGCAGCTTTCAGCTCTGTATCCCCCCCCCCCCCTTCCTGCTTGCATTGCAGCTTTCAGCTCTGTATTCCCCCCCCCTTCCTGCTTGTGATGGTGGAAAGGACACTGGAGACCCAAGGAGTCATGGATCCAGATGTCCCCCCCCCAACAACATTCACAGCTGCAGCCCCCCCCCCCCCCCCCCCCCAGCTGTTCACCAGCGTCCATCCATCAAATCCGGACAAAACTCCAACAGAAACCAGAGAAGAAGCAGATGTTCTGGGATTGAAGACTCCAACAGAACCGTCGGTTCCGGACAGACGAGTCCAGAACCTGAAAAAGAATTCAGTTCCCTCCACACGGATATGGATGGATCACTCAGAGGAACCCCCACCCCACCCCCCAGCCAGAAACAGCTAGCTACCAATAAACTTACATCAAATGTTTAAGGACAGAGATGGAGATCCAGCTTCAGAAAGCAGAGCATTACAAAAAGAAATGACGGATTTATGATGGATTTATGGAACAGACTGGATGGAGGTTTAAAACAGACCAAAAGTTTACATTTATTAAAAAAAAACCTTCATGATGTCACTGATGGAACTGAACAAGACCAGAAATGATCAATGACTAGAAAAATGTCACTTCTGCACAGCTGCTATATGGAATGTAATGAAAAAACTGTAAATAGAAATATGCAGATCATCAGGTGTTGTAAAAAGGGGCGGGGTCACACAAGACTTTGATGTCTATTTTAAACTCTTGTGTTTATTTTTATTTAAAATAAAGAAAATTGAATTGAACTGAATGGGTGTGGTTGGGTGCTGGCGCACCAGTGGGTGGGGCTTATGCAGATGTCCATCCATCCGTTGTTTTAACCTTGGACAGGTCACCGGCCCGTCAGAGGGCGGGGTTCACCTTGGACAGGTCACCGGCCCGTCAGGGGGTGGGGTTCACCTTGGACAGGTCACCGGCCCGTCAGAGGGCGGGGTTCACCTTGGACAGGTCACCGGCCCGTCAGGGGGCGGGGTTCACCTTGGACAGGTCACCGGCCCGTCAGGGGGCGGGGTTCACCTTGGACAGGTCACCGGCCCGTCAGGGGCGGGGTTCACCTTGGACAGGTCACTGGCCCGTCAGGGGGCGGGGTTCACCTTGGACAGGTCACCGGCCCGTCAGGGGGCGGGGTTCACCTTGGACAGGTCACCGGCCCGTCAGGGGGCGGGGTTCACCTTGGACAGGTCACCGGCCCGTCAGGGGGCGGGGTTCACCTTGGACAGGTCACCGGCCCGTCAGGGGGCGGGGTTCACCTTGGACAGGTCACCGGCCCGTCAGGGGGCGGGGTTCACCTTGGACAGGTCACTGGCCCGTCAGAGGGCGGGGTTCACCTTGGACAGGTCACCGGCACGTCAGGGGGCGGGGTTCACCTTGGACAGGTCACCGGCCCGTCAGGGGGCGGGGTTCACCTTGGACAGGTCACTGGCCCGTCAGAGGGCGGGGTTCACCTTGGACAGGTCACCGGCACGTCAGGGGGCCGCTTATGCAGATTTTTGGAACAGAACATAAGAGCTGATATTTGGTTCTCAGTCTGTGCATCAGGCCGATGGGAGGAGCAGAAAAAACATTTCCATGTTGGTCTGTAGACCTTCTAACGGGTGGGGGTGGGGGGTGCCCCCTCCAGCAGCATTACAGTAAATCCAACCAGGTCAGAATTTCCTCCCAGATTGTTAAAACGCCTCAGGAGGAGAACTGGAATGGAAGGAAGTTTATGAAGAATACACACACACACACACATCTACACACATGCACACACACACACATGCACACACATGCATGCACAAACACACACACACATGCACACACACATACACACATGCACACACACACACACGCATGCACACACACATGCACAAACACACCTGCACACACACACACACACACACACATCTACACACATGCACACACACACGCACGCATGCACACATGTACACACACACACATCTACACACATGCACACACACACCCAAACGCACATGCACACACACACATGCACACACACACCTGCACACACACACACATCTACTCACATGCAGACACACACATACACACACACACATCTACACACATGCACACACACCCACACACACACGCATGCACACATGTACACACACACACATCTACACACATGCACACACACACCCAAACGCATGCACACACACACATGCACACACACACCTGCACACACACACACATCTACACACATGCAGACACACACATACACACACACACACATCTACACACATGCACACACACCCACACACGCACGCATGCACACATGTACACACACACCCACACGCATGCACACACACACAGAGACACAAATATCCACACACTCATGCCACTCACACAAACAGGCACTGGCACACAGAGACACACACAGAGACACACACCAGCAGTGTCTCTGTGGCGCTGTCACCAGCATGCAGTCATTTCAGGTTTGGTTTATTCTAGAATCCGTATTTTCTTTCTGTCCGTCAGTTATCACAGATCACCTCTAGAACAGCATTAGTGGGCGTGTCCCAGCAACTGTCCTGCTAGCTCCTCCCACATATTTGCCTATTTTGGGTCAGATGATGTCACTTCCTTAAGTAAACCGGTTTCAGAGCAGCCAAAAACAGAGCGGCGGGTCATGTGACCTCAGGTTTGTCCACCTGTTTACACAAACGTCTGTCTGCAGGAACAGGAGGCTCCTCTCAGGGGGGTTGAGGTCCTGCCAAACGACGTCTCAGAGCTGCTGTAAGGTGACAGCACTGAACCTGAGCTTCCTCGTTGGGTTTTTCCTGCTGATGGATGAAGGTGTGGAAGGGGGCGTGACCTCTGGAAAAATGCAGCCCGTCAGGTTTGGGTCCTCTGACCTGACGGGTCGGAAGCATCTCAGCAGAGTCATATCCGTCCTGTGTGCCCTCAGACTCTGGAGCTTTACTCCTGAGTTCTGCCTCTGCTGGTCTTCATCCCGAAGCCGTCCCGGTCCACCCTGAAGACGAAGATGACCGTCAACCTGAGCAAGAACGGCCCCGCACTGAAGGCGGCGTACCAGGAGGTGGTGGACGGAAAATCCAGCACAAACTGGTGAGTGTGAGGAGGGAAAGAGAGGAAGACGTTGGAGGGCTGAAGCATCACCTTCCTCCTCTGTTTCAGGGCGTTGTTCACCTACGAGGGGAACAGCAACAACCTGCGTCTGGCAGAGAAAGGAGGTGAGGGCCTGAGGAAGACGAGCTGCTTCCTGTCTGTGCAGGGATGAAGCAGCAGCTGGTTTGTTTGCAGTAAACAGAGTTCAGTTTCTAACAGACGAGCGTTTAGAGACCAGAGATGAAGACCCTGAAGGTGCAGGAGACCTCCAGGTGGAACGACTCTGAAACGGATCCAGCCTCACAGGAAACCTGAACATTCGGATTCAAACAGTGGCGATCCGTCAGAATATTATTTGGGACTTTCTCCCTGTGATCACTGGCATCAGTTTGAAGGATCCTCAAAGTGAGGAAGAGCAGAAGATCGTCACCACATAGCTTCTTTGATTCATCACTTCTGCAGACGGAGATGAACCTGGATCTTCGTCCCTGCCGCCTCCTCTTTGTCTGCGTGTTGGAAGGTTTATGTTCCTGCAGGACAAAGATCCAGGGAAACGTGAGGAAAAAGGACCTGAAAAGCGTCCAGTGTGGAACCGCAGGTCCCAAACGCGTGTCCTGACCCTGACGATGGACTTCACGTCCCGTCTGAACCTACGTTAATATGTGACGAATCAGAGCTTTGGAGAAAGAGCTCCTCTTCCTCAAGAGGTGAAAGAATGCCGCCGAGAAATCAAGAGTCTCTATTTCTGAAGCAGATCCAGGAAACGAAGCATCTAGAAAAGGAGACAGACGTTTTTATATTTGCTCTGAGCAGAAACTGGGACAAACGCAGCTTCATAGATGTTCAGAGGAGGACATTCATCCATGCCGGGCCTGAAGGCTCACGGAGATCAGGAATCATTTAAAGGACTTTCATTTCACCTTCAGCCTCCCTTCAGTTCCCTTTCTCCATGGATCCATGAAGAGAAATCCTCCTGAACTCTGGGATCAAATGAGGTTTCTGATGAGGGAGCAGATTCTTCTGGAAGAATATCAGAGTCAAAGACGTTCTCCTCTCGTGAAGCTGCTCAGACTTCTTTAACGTGGGTTCTCCTCTGACGGATCAGCTGAGAATATTCTGGAAAAATCTTTAAGACGTGACAGAGAAAAGTGAACCTGCAGGGAGCCTGGAGCACTTCTCAGACGCTGAAGTGATGCTTCTGGTTCGGGTTGAAAGGTTTTGTTGTTCCTGCAGACGGAGGTCTGGAGGAGGTGCTGGAGGAGCTGAACAGCGGGAAAGTGATGTACGCCTTCTGCCGAGTCCAGGACCCCAACTCTGGCCTTCCCAAATACGTCCTCATCAACTGGGTGAGTGAGGCCTCCTTCACTAACGCTTCACCTCAGGGAGTTTCTGTCACGGATTCAATGAATTTAGAGGTTTTCTGACGTCCAGAAGGACATTTAGTGTTCGAGCTGAAACACCTCAGACATCTCTGAGGAGCAGCAAACCTCCTGCTGGAGCGTCTGACCTTCTTTGGATGAAAAACACTAACGGGGCTGAAACCCGTCCAGACTGAGTTTGGGGTGTGATGTGAATCTGTGCAGACGGGTGAAGGTGTGGAGGACTCTCGGAAAGGAATCTACGCAAACCACATGAGCTCGGTGGCGTCCTTTCTCAAGGTGAACCCAGGCTTCTGTTTTATCCGTCCGTTTATGGCAGGAGGGGGCTTCCCCTCCACCCCGCAGACACCACCTTTCTCCCTAAACGCCAAACTGTTGCTGCAGGGAGCTCATGTGACCATAAACGCCCGCACCGAGGACGACGTGGAGCCCGAGACCATCCTGGGAAAAGTGGCCAAAGCGTCCGGAGCCAACTTTAACTTCCACAAACAAACGCAGAACTACAGAGACGCTCCCAGAGGACCGGTGGTGAGAAGACCCGCCGTGTGACGCTGTCATCCCAAAATGAAAGGAAAGACCCGTCAGAATCACCATCAGGTTTTCACAAACTACTGCAAAGCATGAAAAGTTCTGCTGCATTCAGTCAATTCATGCAGAACACAGAGCAAAGATTCACAGGATTTCAGTCAATGAATCCTAAAATATTTGTCTGATATATTACCCATAAAAAGATTCTTAAAAAAGAGGCAACAAAAAACAAAAAAACTTTGTCTAAGATGCATAATTTCTGCCAAAAACAGCAGACGGAACAAAGTTTGGAAAGAATTATGCTCCAAACTGACAAAAACTTATAAAACTTAAGACAATTAGTGAATCCAGAAGTTTCAAATGAAGCACCTGGATCTGAAGAACTAATAATGTAATTAAACAGTTTTTACCAAGGTTGCAAAGCTTCAGAAGCATTTGAAGCATTTGAAGCTGAATTTCAGTTTTTGTTTTGTTACTTTTAGATCTGAAAAGATGGAAAGATCTTAAAAAATGTCAGAAAGGCGTTTGCTTCCTTGAAAGAACCTTTAAAGTGATTGTTGTGTTGGAAACTGTTAGGGTCTCTCAGAGTTTCCATCCCACTTAGATGAAAGATGAACATTTCTGTGCTGATCGTCCCTAAAGGTCAAAGTGTTTGAACTTTGACCTCTGTCGGAGGAGAGAGCGTCTAGAGAACAGAGTCTGACCTTCAGTAACGTTCTCTCCTGGTTCCTCAGGGATCTGTGTATCGGAAAGTCAACGCCGTGGAGGAGATCAAGCAAACCAAGAAGGACAACTTCTGGGCCCAAACTCAGGTGGGTCTGAACCCCAGTGATGTCATCAGCAAACTGAAGAGCCAACCGTCACCAGAACACGACCGTCTGCCTTTTCAGAGGGATGAAGAGGTACAGCGTGAGGAGGAGAGCAGGAGAGCCGAGCAGGAGAGGCAGAGGATGGAGAGGGAGACGAGGGAGCAGGAGGAGATGCAGGCGAAGGAGAGGGAGCGGAAAACCAACCAGAGGAACCAGCAGATCGAACGGGAGAGGTGAGTCCAAACCCCTCCCAGCTGCTCTGTGCGGGGTTCTGGTTCTAGGCAGACGGGTTGAAGCATCTCCAGCTGTTTTCCCCACAAACATCTGGACCGGTTTGGTCGTGACTCCCCCAGCAGAGAGGTCAAAGGCGTGGGGAGGCTGTGGGGTGTGGGGTGTTCTGGTTGGGGTTTGAAAGGACGTCAGCGTCCTGGAACAATCAATCAATCAATCAATCAATCAATCAATCAATCAATCAATCAATCAAACAAAGAACTCGTACATGCACACAAATGAGGACAGTTCAGTGCATTCAGAAGTTCCAAACAACCATCTGGATCTGAAGAGTTAAGGTTAGCATGACACACATGAATGATTTGGGCCAAATTTACTGCATAAAAAATACAGGTTCCTAAAGCTTCAGAAGCTTCTGAATCACTTGAAGCACCTGAAGCTGCTTCAATGGAATTTCACGACTTTTATCTGATCACTTCTGAAAAAAATCAAGAGATGTCAAAAATGTCAGATGAAGATGAGAATCTTTCCAAAACCCTTAACGTGCCGTGTTGGGATGGAGTAGCTGGAGGAAGTCCGGCGTGTTTTGGGTTCAGAGAGCTTCAACCTCCTGAGAAGCAGCTGTTCAGGTTGATCCCTTTAAAGTCAGCAAGGTGGCCTCAAAGTGTGAAGAACCTCAGAGGGAGAAGAGCTGAGAAGACTTCATGTTTGGTCTCCTGACAGGGTTCTTCAGAAGAAGAGGGAGGAAGAGGAGCGAGCAAAGGAGCAGCAGAAGCAGCAGGTGAGACGAGACGAAGCTCTGAGCTCCGTCTGACTCCACCCAGCCTGAAGGATGGGCTTCAGCGGGTGGAGATGATGGACGGACGGACGCTCTTCGGTGTAACAGAACATCTTTTAGTTTGTCCAGTCGGTGAAGTCTTCTGTGTCTGACCCGGAAGAACCCGACACGGCTGGTTCTGGAGGAACTGAAAGAGTAAAGAACCACAGAACCCGTTCCTCCTTCAGACAACAAACAACAATTCTTTGAATGAAACCTTTAAACTGGAATTTTCCCTCTAGTAGTTGCAGCTTTCCAAAGTAAAAGCCTTTCCTGAACATGAGAGCTGATCAGACCGCCTCCTCCTCAGGGACGGTTGTTCTGGTTCCGTTTCCATCTGTGTGTTTTATGGGAAATGTCTGTTTTAGATGCAGGAGGCCAACAGAAGCAGAGTGATGGGGATCAACGCCGCGGCGTCCGTGCAGAAGGCTAACGTGAGTGACCTTTCAGGGTTTCCACGGCGACTCATCTGCAGACAGATAAGGGACAAAGATTCCTGCTGGTGTTTTGAGCCGAGCTGTGAAAATATGGATTGATTTAGGATTTTTTGTGTTTTTAATGGTTGGTAAAAGGGTTTAATGTCTATAGAAAAGGAACTCAAGAGAACCTGAAGGTCTGGAATTGATGCTCTCCTCCTACAGATTCCCGTTTCTCTGTCGTTTTCCTCGTTTCAGAGTTTTTAGTTCCAGTCTAGAGTTTCGTTTTGTCTTTTGTTTGTGTGAAAACTGAAAATGCAGACGGCTCAAACTGCAAACCTGCAGCTCTTTTCACCGCCATGACTCTGTTTGGTCAGCTCTCCTTCCATCTTCTCCGTTTTTTTACTTCCCACGTTTAGAAATTGACTTTTTTTTTTCTTCCATTTTTGGGATCAAATAAAAACTAAATGAGTTTTAAATCACGTGAACTAAAGTGGAATTCTCAACAGAACAGCGATGAGTTTAACGTCTGAAGTGAGGGTGAAGGTCCGTCGGACAAAAGGCAGACAACCCAAACCCTCCGTCTGTGAAAAAGACTTCAAATCGTTTGAGATTTGAAGTCTTTTGAGTCTTCAGGAGATTTCAGGAGGTCACCGTCAAAATGAATTCTTTGAAAGAAGAGCCTCCTCACCTTTGAACTGTCTGAGATGTTGACCTGATTCATAAAAAATAAAAACTTCATAGAAATGATACCTCAGCTCCAGCTACAACCAAAATCCAGTTTTCTTACAGAGCCAAGCAAACAGGTGAAATGCCAGGGAATCGCGTTTCTGTGGAGCCAGAAAGACATCTTTGAGTTTTTCATCGTTTTTCATTTTCTTGTTTTCTCCCAGGAGGCGAAGTCGCTGGTCTCTCAGAGATCCTTCAACCCAAAAGACATCTTCATGCAGAGGGAGCAGAGCTTCAAGGCCAGCAGCAACCTGCCCCCCGCTTCCTCCAGACCCGGTAAGCGTCAGCCCATCCCGGAGGAAACTGCAGCCTCAGATGGCGGTCCGTCTTCACCGTTTCACCCCCCAGGGAAGCTGCAGAGTCCATTCCTGTCCCAGACGTCCTTTGAGAGGGAAGTCCTCCCCAAGTCTCAGAGTCCACCTGCCCCCATTGTGCTCCCCACCCGCTCCATGGAGGCCCCCTCTCCGGTCTCACCTGTGCCACCCCCTGCAGCAGTGTCCTTCACGCCTCCGGAGCCCGTCCAGCCTGCAGGTCAGAACCCCTCCCTGATTCGTCATGAAGGATGGAAGGTCTGATCTCCATGTAACGCCGAGCCGGTCAGTCTCCACCTGCTGATGGAACCAGCACCAGACAACCAAAACAATAAAAATGAAACCACAATTAACCGTGGAGAAGAAATAACCAGAGTGATTTCAGGATCTGTCCTCAAGGTCTCTGCTGGTAAAGGGTTTGATATCCGATGGTCGTATTGATCAGAGGAATCCGAGCAAATAACGTCTGACATTCACTTTTTCTCATATAAAGTGTCACAAAGTTCCTCCAGGTTCTTGTTCTGAGTGTTGCTGTGAGTCCATCCAGCATTAAACACAGATACATGATTTCAGGATTCATGTAGATGTTGAAGCATCTGAAGCATCTGAAGCTTCTGAAGCTTCAGATGCTTCAGAAGCTTCAGATGCTTAAGAAATTGAATGTTCACAGCTTTTGTTTACTGTTAATTCAGAAAAGATCAAAAGACCTTGATTAGGGTTTGAATCCCTGGTAAACCTTGTAGGTGATGTGTTAGGATGAAAGATGGACTTTTATTCCTTGAGGTTATTTTGGAATCTGTTGGGAGGTCAGATCATGTCTGACAAATGTCCAGGTGAAACACAGTTGGAAGGCCGCGTCCCACAGCCGCTGCATACACTGCACGCCTTTTCCCCGTATGAAATGTCGGTCTTTGGTGATCCATGCATGACTGACGTCATTCGTAGGTGTTTCTTATGTCCGTTGAGGGTTTCAACTGACTTTATGTGAATTCTGTTTTGAGTTATTATTTTTGGTTGGTTGAGAATTGTGCCGTTTATGCCTATTTAATGTAGTTTATACGCAATTATTACATTAATCTTACGCAATTGTGCATGATTTTTGTGAGGTGCATACACACGTGTAAGTCTGACAGACTTTTCATTCATGAACCACAGATGTAAAACTTTTAGATCACGTACACGGCGCACAGATCACTTTCAAATTACGTCATTGATGTAAAATTCACTCATGAATTGCATATAAACGGAGCAATTGTCACACGGTTCATGTTCTACGTTGGTTTCTGTGTTCTTTGTGTGGTTCATTTGTACTTCTGTTGTTTTAACGAGGTTCGTTCCCGACATATCTGTGAAAATTTCACTTCAAGACCACAACTTTTCTCACTTTTTCCATGTACATTCACATGTGACCAGTTTTTATCGGAGCCATATGAGCCAAATGTTTGAGTGACACGGCCCTAAAGCCACCAGCGCGTCCTCTGGCGGGTCCACATCCAGCTCAAACACGTTCTCATGAGTGCTCAGACTCATTGAAGACTCCAGCATCAGATCTGCTTTATGGCGGAAGAACCGAACTGTTGCTTTCTCATGATCCTGATCATCTAGAAGAATCTGGATCGTCAGAATAATCTGCAGTGACCTGGATCACAGCAATCACAGTATTGAAGTTCTGCTTTTTGCTTTGAGATGACCTCTTTGTGACCTGCTGTTCATGAATGAACCGAACGTGTCCTTCTGTCTCTGCTGCAGGAGGGACTTACGCTGATGAAGAGGAGTGGTCGGATGAGTTTGATGATGATGCGGCTGAGGATGCAGGTACGATTACGGTCGTGTGACGCGAGGCTGTTCCTGAAACCACGAACTCTCAGAAAGTCTCGTCCTGCTTTCACTGCAGAAACCGAGAGCTCAGAGATGTACGAGCCTCCGTTCGACACCAACGAGAATCTGTACGAAAATACCCAACCGCCCGAGTACCAGGTGAGTCCAGTCGGCCCGACCTTCCTTAAGTCACAGAAATTCACAAATAAAAGCTCAAATGCTAGAATTTGATTGGAGCCTGTAAAAACTGCAGTAAAATGTTCACTGAAGACGTCGCTTCCTGCAGTCTGATGTCTTTGAAGCTGGAGGACTTGAGTGTCCAAAGGCCGGTTTGGAGTCCGCTCAGGTGTTGTGATGTTTTCAGGATCAGGAGTTTGATGAGGAGGAATCTGGAGGCGGTCTCAGTGCCAGAGCTCTGTACGACTATCAGGCTGGTACGTCCTCCCGCTCTCACCGTGATCACAACAACAACAATCACACCAATAATAAGACAGGTCTACTTTAGATTTTAAAAAGTTACTTTTTTTTATCACAGTAACCAGAAAAAAAATGTTTTGGGGCTGTGAAAAAAGAAACAAGAATAATGAAAAAAAACATGTGAACAAACAATTTAAAATAATTTAGAAAATAAACAAAGTAAAAAAAACAAGAGATGAAAGAAAACTTTTTAAGTAAAAAAAAATGAAGATTTGCTAAAGTTTGGAAAAGAAAAGCAAATACAGAATAGAAAACTACAGAAAGAGACAAAAATCAAAAACAAAATATAAATGACAAAATAGAAAACCTGAAGAAAGAAAAAAATGAATAGTGGAAAATACTAAAAGAAACTTTAGTGAAGAGAAAATGTAAAAACTGTAGAAACCAGAGATGCTGTGAAGATGAAGCTGCAGAGCATTTCTGATGAGGAAGAGGAGGAGGGTTTGGTTTAACAACAGCCTCTCACCTGTCCTCCACAGCGGATGACACAGAGATCACCTTTGACCCCTATGACATCATCACCAACATCGAGAAGATCGACGAGGGCTGGTGGAGGGGGGTGGGGCCTGACGGGCATTGTGGGTTGTTTCCCTCCAACTACGTGGAGCTTCTGTAGTTTCCTGAGACGCTGGTTTTTCACAAATCATCACCGTTTCAACAATAAAGGAATAATGAAAACTGTTTGCAGATTTTATTTTGAAAAGATCCAAAATTAGAAGGTAAACAGGAAGTTTAAGATCAAAAGGGAAACCTTCCATGCTCTGACAAATCCACTGAAGTTTACAGTCTGGGCATCTCTTTGGTGTGAATGTAAGGGATTGTGTGGCGCGGGGAAGCTGTGACCTCCTGGAAGACCCTCGCCTTCGCCCAACAGGAGCTGGGATAGGCTCCAGCAACCCTGCGACCCCAGTAGGGTTTCAGCAGGTTCAGGAGACGGACGGACGGATCAGATGGATGGACTACAGCATCACAATGAATGGATGTAGAATGATGTCTTAATGATTGACATGAGAAACTAATGTTTAACATTTACCACCATATTTTTAGAATCTGTTAAAGTCTGTCAATCATTGCGTTCTTCAGAGTTCTGAGTTCATCAGAGATGTTGGAAGTGATGGAACAAATGGAAGAAGAGACAGGATTAGAGCTGAGAAACGGAAAACGACCATAAAAGCTGAAGTTTCCTCTTTTTTAAAAACCTCCATGGACTTAAAGTGCTACTCCCCTTTCAGGCAGCAGGGGGCGCCGCTGCATCAACAGGAAGCTCTGACAACCGAAGAAGAAAACCGGTGAAAAACGAAGCAGGAGAAATATGGCTGCAAGGTTACTGCTCCGCTCAGGCTTCAGAGCCGCCGCCGCCTGCCGGGCCGCCCGGGTCCCGGTTCCGACCCGCAGCATGGCGGCAGGAGGTGAGAACCGCAGCGACACAGAAGGCGCCAATTAGGGGAAAACGCGGCGTTGGGACAAGGTCGCTCCTCCTGTCCGTCCGCGGAGCACTTCCTGCGGCTGCCGCCGAGGCCGAGCTGCGCTCCTACAGAGAAACGGTGATTCCGTTGAATCCTTCTCATGCCGAAGGAACGTCGCCTCGCTCGGTTCTGACGTTTAGTCGGTTCAGGTCTATTTTATAAGACCAAAAACCCGGAGACGGGACAGAATTAGCATTAGCTTAGCATCGCTAGCGCTGACGGTGAGAGGTCAAATAGACTCATTTCAGAAGAAATGAGAATAAAGTTGACGGTTCCGAAGTTAAACAGACCACTGAATGAACGAACATTCTTGGTTCGGTCACAGTATTGTAAATATCTGTACAAGTTTTACAGAAAAATTAAAACATGGTGTTAGAATTTCCCATCATGCCTTGGTGTGCCGTTTCATGTTTATTATGATCAGTTTAGTTTATTTTTTATAGCATCAAATTCAAATGATCTATTTTTTCCTTGTGAAATTAAAGATAAAAATATCGTATCCTGTTTTTCCGCCTTCCTGCTAAAAAAAGAAAAAGAAATTCAGAGTGGACACCGGTCACAAAAACGGTAGTGCGCGCTGAATTCTGGGAGAGGTCAAAGGTGAAAGCCTCAAACGTGAGGGAGCCTAGGATGGTTTTGTGTTTTCCAGAGGCTGCAGCGGGATTTCTTGATGAATGGCTGGAGGAGGCCTGCAGGGTCATTTAGGTGAAGCTGTCTGCCACCACAATCATACTAAAGAACAGCTCAGTGACGTCATCAGCGGGCCGTCTGCGTGGATTCTGGTGGTGTACATAGCAAACTACTGGATCAGGTTGATAATCATGACGGCGCGCAAAACTTCAAACCAACCGTCTCCTAGATCCTCCAGAAAATCTGGGAAATGTTTCCCGTCAACGTTTTCTGTCGCATCCTGATCTGTTAAAGACATCAAAGAATAATCTATGGAAGGAATCAAGTAAATCAGATCACAGAGAGTCCATACTGCACAGTAGAGCCTTTGAAAGGCTTTAACACATGAACGTATCCTACAGGCCTTTCCAGAGCTTTTGTTGTGGGGAGACAAGAACACAGACGATGTTCTCCAAAGTTCTCTTCATGAACTGAAGTTAGGATCCGTTTTCTGCCCGTCTGTGTTCCGTGTGAAAAACGCGTTCTCCTCTTCCTGATCCTCCTCATCCGGTCTATTCCTGGAAACTTTGAATCGTCTTCTGATCATGAAATCCTCCTGTTCTCCAAACCGTCGCTGCGTTTGGTCCAGAACTTTCCTGTCCATCAGTTTGAGCTGAAGATCCTAACGTGTCACTTCCTGTCGGCGGGTTCTGGCTCTTAGCGACCTTCATAGATGCGTTTTCTGTGGATGGGTCGTCTGTGTGGCGGGGGCTCCTGTGGGAGGCGAGCTCAGCTCCTTTCTGTGTTTGCAGGAATCCCCACCGATGAGGAGCAGGCCACCGGACTGGAGAAGATCATCATGAAGGCCATGAAGGACGGAACGGTAACCCCCCCCCACACACACACCCACACCCCACAACCTGTTTGACCTCAGACCATCAGAACTGGACTCTGCTGTCAGAAGTTCTGAGGACGTTTAGTTGCTTTCTGTCGTTTCTGAGGGGCAGTGAAGGCATCACGGTGGTCGATGTCCTGCCTGAGCAGATGCTTGACAGACTTTGGGTGTTGAGTCTTCATCCTCCTCCTCTTCCTCCCTGCAGGATCCCTACAACATGATGAAGCCCAAGAGCTTTGCCGGCTCCAAGGCGGACCCGCACCTGGTTCCCTCCATCACCAACAAGAGGATTGTGGGATGCGTCTGTGAGTGTTTCTGTGCGACACACTTTATGGACAGAGCCTCTTTTTCTGGACCGGATCAGGGTTCTGGTTCTGTTCTTCACTCCGTCAGAAGTTTTCCTGGAAAAGAAGAATCTAAACAAACAAAACGTTAAACTCAGGAAAATGGATTTCAGATCTCTGAGCTGAATTATTTTCAGGTTCTGTTCAGAGGTTCTGTCCCCGTCGGCTCGTCGTTATCTGACGTCTTTGATCTGTTAGTTTTGTCGTTTTTCTAAAAGTTTTCTTCAAACATTCCGCCTCATAAAGGATCTCAGTGGATCTCTGTTCAGGACTGGGTTTGAGTTCTGGTTCGGGTTCTGGTGACGTTCTCTCCCGTCTGTGTCCAGGTGAGGAGGACAACACGGCGGTGGTCTGGTTCTGGCTCCACGAAGGCGAGGCCCAGCGCTGCCCGTCCTGCGGCTCTCACTACAAGCTGGTGGCTCACGAGCTTCCTCACTAACTCCTCCTCATCGTCCTCGTTCTGCCCTTCTGGGCTCGGCGTATCTTCTGCCTCAGAACTTGACCCGGATCTCTGCTTCATGTTACATTCCCAAACAGCGTTTACACCCCCCCGCTCTGAACCATGTTACACTCGGACCAGTGAACTCCTCGTGGAACAATAAAGTTCTGAACTCTGGTGCGGCTCCGCGTCGTTCTCTCAGCTTCTCAGACGATACTCTGAGGGTTTTGGTGGTTTCACCAGGAATTAGTCTGATCCCAGACTGTCTAACAGTTTTTGACTCCAGAAGGTTTTTATGGATTTAATGACAGCTGCAGAAAAAACCTTAACGGTCCTTATGAGCTGCTGAGTTTCTAAAGATCCTCCTAAACCACATTCACTGAAGTAACTTAAAGTAGTCCTCGTAGTACTTGAAGTTTCATCATTTTCAATTTGATTAAAAATTGTTTTACCTTCCTGAATCTCTAAATCATAACGTAGTAGAAGTTTCCAGAGTGGATCTTCTGATGGACGACCTCATTTCTGATCAACTCTCTGAATCCTGAGCAGCAGATCCTCAGGTCGCTTTAGGATCTCACTAAATCCACTTTTATACACACTTTCATATGCTAAGGTATACTTTCATACGTTTTGCAGACTAATATGCATAGTCTTATAAACATATATACCGTATATGTATTTATATTTTATATAATATATACATTTATATTTTAATCTTATATTTCAAATACTAACATATATACTTTTGTTGTTTTTTCCAAACTAATATAGATACTTTTACATACTAAAATATACTGCTATGTACTAATAGATGTACTTGTAAACAGTAATTGAGACAGCTCTCAACAAGCACAAATTCCATCTATTCACACACTGCCCCCCAGAGGCAATGTGGGGTAAACGTCTGGCCCAAGGACACTTCAACACAAAGCGGGACTTGAACCTGTGACCTTCTGAATTACAGCTGCCCCCTGACTTTCATGAACGTTTCAGCGTTCAAGCGCAGTCTTACAGTCATGACAGCATCCAGTCTGTGCCAGCAGGGGGCGCCAGCCTCAACCTGTAGCTGCATAAAGTCCATCAGCTCTGGACGGTCCTGTGGAGTTCTGGAGAACCGTCTGGCCGCTGAGGCATTGGAGTCCTGGTGATCCAAAAGCCTTTAAATCATGACGGTACCTTCACCTGCAAGAGATGCAAAGTCATGTCGGGATCATTGACCTTAGAGGTCAGATGAAGGTCACGGCTCCCATGTAAAGCAGAAACTTTCTTCTCTTTGCTGAGGAACAGAAAATGTGTGATTCTCAAATGACCACCAGGGGGCAGCATGGAGACACGGGCCACAGGTTAAGACACACCATCAGGTCAGGTGACGGCAGCTTCCCTTCTGTGTGCACCACAGGAGCGGAGAGCGTCCGTCCTCCGACCCGCTGCAGCCCACCCACCCGACCTCAACACCTGCAGACGGCGTGAACAGGTGGAAAGCAACCGAGCATCTCTGTCCTGCTGGTTGTCATGGAAACCAGGGTGTAAAGAGCAGAGTGTTCGCCTTAAATCACAGAAGGAGCGAGGCGCCGCCGACCTGGCGAGCGGAGCTGACAGACGGCCGTGAGCTTCAGCGTTTTACAGCGAGGAGCAGACATTCATCACTGCAAACGCCTCAGAGGCCTTGGTGTCCAGGTCGCCGTCGCATCAGCAGAGCGGCGGACAGATTTATTCAGCAGAAAAACATCATGAATAGGTGATGCTGCTCAGGGAATCGAACCTGCGGTTCAGGAGGAAACTGCAACAGAAGAGTCAGTTTCACTGTTTCAGGCAGGGGCGTCTCATCTTCCTTGGAGCTGAAGCACCAGTGGTCCACACGTTCCGTCCGCTGGTCCACAGCCTTCGACTTCCATCCTTAAAACATCACATCTGGGTTCAAATGAGACGCTGCAACCCCTGAAAAAGACCAAAGCTTTGCTTTGAGTTGGAGAAGCATGGGGATTGAGGTTGGGCGTCATTTCTGTGCTTCAGAACTCCAGGAAAAACAGGAAGTGATGTCATCCACTCCTCCTCCTGTCCATGGAAACGTTGGTGAAGGATCTGTAGAAGTTTTTCTGTTTGAAGACGTTCTTGGAAATCGTTCCTCTGACAGCAGAGCTGTGAGATTCTGCCGGATTCATTTAGACAAAACGTGGAAGGAATCCTTCTTTTTCCTGGAAATCCTGTCCTTGACAGCATCTCTGTGGGTTTCAGACGCTCAGAGGAGAGAAAAAATGTTCTGAATTCATTTCTGATGAAGCTGCCGTCACGTCTTCTGCTTTTTAAAACCTCCAGCTCTTCCTCCTCTCCGTTTCCCATGTTCACACGTCTGTGTCAATAAAGTTTTTCTCCACTTTCTTCAGACAAAACGACTTTTTCCTTAAGTCCAGTTTCTCCTGTCACCCCCCCTCGTCCACAGAGAGGCTGTGTAGCAGAACAGGATTGTCTACTCCATGATTGCAGCTCTGGTGCTTTCAGATCTAGAACCGTTTTCCATTTCTACGTTGTCCTCTTCTCTCTTGTTCCCCGTCAGTCTTCCATCATTCTTCTGGGCCGTCCTTTGTTCAGAAAGGGGGGGGGGGCAGAAAGGCTCATCTCCACCAATGGGGGGGCTCTGAGCTGAACTTTCATGTTTTATTCAGTTTGAGCAGATACCCCCCCCCCCCCCCCCCTCGCCCGTCCCACCAGCTTCAGGAGCTCCGCATGGATCCTGGTCCTCTGAAGCTCCAGGATGACGGACAGATCTCAGCCCGATGAGGCTTTCAAAGACGCTTGTTCATTTCAGCTCTGATCTTTTCAAAATAAAGTGCTGCTGGGTTGATAAGTTTCATGTTTTCTGCAGAAAAACCCAGAAGGTCTCCAGACTTCAAACCTTCATAACTTCATCAGAACCGTAGAAACTACAAACGAAGCACTTTCAGCTCTTTTATCTTTTTTTTTTCTTTCTTGAGGAATCAAGATTTCATCGTGAGGATCAAAGCATGAGGAGACTTTAGTACTCGTCTCTCTCAGCCTCTTAGCATCAGCCTCACTTTGATCCAGCTCCTCTTTTTCTCGCTGCTTCTTCGCTCCTTCTTTCTGGTTTTTGGGCCGTTTTCTCCAGCGGACGTCTACGCCTTTCTGCAGCCGTTAGCATTTGATTTCCAGGATCATCTCTGCCTCCAGCAGCTCCATCAATCATCAAACAATATGAAAAGCGGTTCTCCTACTTTGAGCTGTACCAAGCTCTGCCATCCATAACATCAATTTAGTCAGTAGGTCAAAGGTCATTAGAAGCGCTGCGACGTAAAGCTGTGTGTCATCAGCATAGCTCTGAAAATCATATCTCCTGATGAAAGCCGCATCAGGGAATAGAAACGAATAAGTATTGGACCTAGAATGGACCCTTGGGGAACCCCATACCTTATTTCATGGGTTCTGGAAGAGCAGCTATCCAAACGTACATAGAAGAGTCAATCTGTGAGGAAGGAACAGAACCGCTGAAAGACAGTTCCTGAGTCTGTCGGATGAAATCCCCAAAGCCTGAAGAGTTACCTGCCTGTGGGTGGGGGTGGGGTGGGGGATCTGTTCTAAAGATGAGAGGCCGGACGGACGCTCCACCACCTCTACCATGAGAAGACCGAAGACAGATTTCCATCTTTTTGCTCATCAGGAAAACAGGAAGTGACGCACAGAGACGTGGTCCAAACGGCGCTCTGGAGCGTTCTCGGGTCTGGACTGGGAAACGGGCTGCGGTTCAGGTCTCACTCTCGTTCAGGTCGGTGGTCTTTGTGCAACCACAGAAACCAGACGGGTGGGGGTTCAGACGCTTTGATCAAAAAGATGTTGAGGAGGGTCAAAGGTTAAACATCTGCTACCGGGTCATCCTTCAGCCCAGAGGAACATCATCAGAACCTTCGGGGTTCAAACGTTGCCTCTGTTTGGCGGCCCCACACACCGACACGTGACGCTCAGAACCAACTCTGGCAAATGGACTCGGTCACCATGGCAACAGTGCTTTTTTACCCCTGACCGGACTCAGCTCTGATTCTGTGATGATTGTGGCTCCATCAGCTCGGCTGTGCTCACAGGATGAAGGTGAGGAGGAGGAGGAGGAGGTTTGGAGGTTTCATCGCTAACAGATCTGGTTTCATTTTCTGTTCGTCCCGGTCCTGGTCCTAAGCCAGGTTCTGTAGGAGGAGAAACCGACGGCACGTTGACAGCACAAGCTTCTCACAGTACCTCCATGAGGCGTTCAGGTTTGCAGGAGCCTGGGATATTTGAGACCTCTGTTCATGATGCTGCTTTCACTGACAGCCTTCAAACCAGGAAATCCAAACACTTCTCTGCATCGTTGACAGTCGGAGCAGACTTTAAACCATGAAACCAGGTTAAGCATCCTGATGTGTTCAAAGGTCCTCTGGACATACCCCCCCCCCCCCCCCCAGCTGATGAAGAGTGTTTTTAACCCCTTCATCCGTTTGTTGTTCTACATCTCATCATCATCATCCTCTTCATCCTTGTTTCTGTTTCCTTTCATCGAACTATCTGTGTTTTTATTCCATCTTGTGTCTTTTTAAATAAAGTTTTTATTGACAACGGTTAGCTGACAGAGGCTTCCCCGATCTTTGGACTGTTCTTCTCACAGAACAGCTCCCTTGGATTGGTCCGCAGGCGTCGGAGCGTCAGGAAACCCTTTTCCTCTGAAGCTCTGGAATGATGTGAACACATCAAACTGGATCCTACTCTGTTTGGTCCAAATTGTAACTGTTCCATCAGCTTGGAATCAAACGTCACGCAGGGCCTCTGAACGTCTCACGCCGGCCTGAACGCTGCAGGTCATCATCGCTGCGATTCCTCAGAGTCCGCTCCGCTCTTGATCTGCTTTCCTCCATGTGTCAGACGTCAGAACTCCGTCTCTCCCTCTGGGGTCCGGCGGGAGCCGTCTCCAGAGTACTGAGTGTACTACATCTCCCAGCAACCCCGGCGTACAGTTTCTGAGTGCCGCACACTTGACTCTCATTCACTCAACCAACCACAGCACACTTAAACACGGTTCTGAGCCTCACTGGGAGCGAAGTATTGTTCTGAGCGTTCTGTTTGGGCCTAATCTTCTGTTTGCCTGCCCCGACTCTCGCCTGGATCCTGACTACCGTCTCTCCTCTGGTGATCTAATGCCTGTTATGGACTCCTGCCTGCCTGACCTGGATTTAGCTTTGTGGACTCTTAAGCTGAGCTAATAAATCTGCTGCAACTGAAACCAGTTGTCTGGCTGTTCCTGTGACAGTCCGTCTTTGACTTCATGCTTCTCCCTGGAAACCAAATCCATTTTTTGGTGATGAATGTCTGATAAAATCCTCTTTCCTGCATCTGGCTCCTCGGCTGCTTTCCTGACTGACAATTTTAGATGGAAAATGTGTTTAACCAAAGCATAAGATCATTTAATCATTCTCCCCCGTGAACCGCCACCTTAACGTGGTGGGGGAGCTTGAGAGCTCGAGTGATCCCAGGAGCTAAGCTGTCTGGGGTTTAAGCCCCTGGTAGGGTCTCCCATTGCAGACAGGTCCTGGGTGACGAGGCAGACAAAGAGCGGTTCAGAACCCCTGATGACGAGAAAAAACAAGGACCCAATCACATCGCCCGGATTGGCATCACCGGGGCCCCACTCTGGAGCCAGGCCCAAGGTTGGGGCTCGCACAGCCCAAAGGAGCAACATGGGACCACTCTCCCACGGGCCTAACACCCGTAGGAGACTTCAAAAGGGGCCGGTGGAATTAGGTTTGTCCATATGTGTTTCGTGGATTTGGAGAAGACTTTTGAAAGCGTCCCCCGTGGCATCCTGTGGGGGGTGCTCTGGGAGTATGGGGTCTGGGGAGCCATACTAAGGGCTGTCTGGTCTCTGTATGACCGGAGTAGGAGCTTGGTTCGCATAGCCGGCAGTAAGTCAGACCTGTTCCCAGTCCACGTTGGACTCCGGCAGGGCTGCCCTTTATCACCGGTTCTGTTCATAGTTTTTATGGACAGAATTTCTAGGCACAGCCAGGGGCCGGAGGGGATCTGGTTTGGGGACCACAGGATTTCCTCTCTGCTTTTTGCAGATGATGTTGTCCTGTTGGCTTCATCGAGCCGGGACCTCCAGCGTGCATTGGGGCGGTTTGCAGCCGAGTGTGAAGCGGCTGGGATGAGGGTCAGCACCGCCAAATCTGAGGCCATGGCCCTCAACAGGAGAAAGGTAGTTTGCCATCTCTCGGTGGGTGGAGTCTCCCTGCCCCAGGTGGAGGAGTTTAAATACCTTGGGGTCTTGTTCACGAGTGAGGGAAGATCGGAGCGTGAGATTGACAGGTGGATCGGAGCGGCGTCCGTAGTTATGCGGTCGCTCTATCGGTCCGTCGTGGTGAAGAGAGAGCTGAGCCGAAAAGCAAAGCTCTCAATTTACCGGTCGATCTACGTTCCAGTACTCACCTGTGGTCATGAGCTCTGGGTCATGACCCAAAGAACGAGGTCCTGAATACAAGCGGCTGAAATGAGCTTCCTCCGTAGGGTGGCTGGGTGCTCCCTTAGAGATAGGGTGAGAAGCTCGGTTACCCGTGGAGAGCTCGGAGTAGAACCGCTTCTCCTCCACATCCAAAGGAGCCAGTTGAGGTGGCTCGGGCATCTAGTCCGGATGCCTCCTGGACGCCTCCCTGGAGAGGTGTTCCGGGCATGTCCCACTGGGCGAAGGCCCCGGGGAAGACCCAGGACACACTGGAGAGACTACGTATCTCGGCTGGCCTGGGAACGCCTCAGGGTCCCCCCAGAGGAGCTGGAGGAAGTGGCTGGGGTGAGGGAAGTCTGGGCATCCTTGCTTAGACTGCTGCCCCCACGACCCGGTCCCGGATAAGCGGAGGAAGATGGACATGGACATTTAATCATTGAGTTGAGACTCTAACTACTATAAAATGTGTTTTTTTTAATCTAAAGCTTTTAGAAAAGCATTTTGTCCAAATTAGAACAAGTTCATCATCTTCGTGGTGCTGCAGACACAACCAAGGACCAAAAACAAACAAACAGCTGGAGTTTGTTTCAGTCAGAAAGTGACTGTCTGTGCTTCTAGATGGAGAGGTGGGGGTCTGCTGTCGTCATGGTAACAGATTCTCCTCCGTTCCGACTGCTGTCTGTTAGAGCATCTGTGAGTTTTCAGGACAGTCGCTGATTCTTTTGATCCTGTCTCCATCCATCCATCCATCATTATCCATCCATACATTATCCATCCTTCCATCCATCCATCCATCATCCATCCATCATCCATCCATCCATCCATCCATCCATCCATCCATCCATCCATCATCCATCATCCATCCATCATCCATCCATCCATCCATCATCCATCATCCATCCATCATCCATCCATCCATCCATCATCCATTTATCCATCCATCCATCCATCATCCATTTATCCATCCATCCATGCATCATCCATCCATCCATCATCCATCCATCATCCATCCATCCATCCATCATCCATCCATCCATCCATCCATCCATCATCCATTTATCCATCCATCCATGCATCCATCCATCCATCCATCATCCATTTATCCATCCATCCATCCATCCATCCATCATCCATCATCCATCATCCGTCCCTCTACTTTCTACTCCCACTTATTTTCATTATGGGTAGAGGGCTCCGCCCAGCTACTATCAAGTGAAGGCGGGGTTTAGTTCACCTGTCCATCACAGGGATTTTCAGCTGTTAGAAAAGTTTTTAGAATCCATATTTATATTAATATTTAATCCTCTTTTAAAAAGTTTTTTTTTATACATTTCAATTATTTTATTGCTTTGCTTGATTGTTTTCATGTTCTTGTCTCCTTCCATGAACCTCCTCTTTGGTCCTCCTCTGTTCCTCCTCTCAGACGTCTCCATCTGCTTCCCATCTCCAGAACATCCATGATCTGCTCCTCTGATGGATTCAGTCCTGATCCATCCTGGTCACACAGGGAACCTCAGCATCTTCATCTCCGCTGCCTCCTCCTCTGCCTCAGAGTCTCCAACAACATGGCTGCAGCTTTCCTTTGGTCACACCTGAACCCTTCCTCCACCCGCTCCAGCCTGCTGCTTCCCCTTTTTTCCACTCTGCCAACCATCAGACCTGCGCAGCGTTTCTAGAAAACACCGGCAGAAGTCATGAGGAAAAATCAGCAGAGTTTTTCTGTGTGAGCAGCTGATGATAATGTGACCCTTCACTCAATAATGGGAGCATGGGTGGAGCGTTCGGGAGGCAGACAGTTGGAGTTCACGGTTTAGTTACTGCAGAGTCTGCAGTTCCCTCATCGTTTTTTAATTCCCGACATTTTTCTCTCTTAGAGCAGATGAAACAGCCGTAGGCGGCGATGAATGGAAGGTTGACTGAAACAGGCAGCTGAAGGAGGAGGATCGCTGCTTTTCTCTCCCTCATTCCTGGAAAGTTCCCCTGCATCTTAGTTAGATTTCTGCCAGAATTTCCTCTTCTTTTGATCAACGATGGCTGTTCCCATGATTCCTCACTGCAGTGTCTGGTTGTGGAAGGTTCTGGGAGCTGCAGCCGCCCCACTGCCTCATTTGGAGCTGCCTCTCTCGACCATCAATGGTCAAAGCACAGCAGCACCTTGTGCTGCCGGTCTGTCAGCGACCAGCTGAGTGGGGCGGGCCGAGTAGCAAACAGAAACGGATGTGGTACCAGTACCTGCACGGACCAAGAACCTGAGGAACAGGCGGCATCTCAGCTGATGGAAGCAGCTGTGCCTGTAGCGGCTGCTCCAAACGCTCAGGACACCGTTAACGACACCTGTGCTACACTAGCTCAGGGATGTGAGGGACGTTTACAGAAAGGGATGATGGGATATTAGCGGAGGCTTACTTCTGCTCCAACTGCGGGTTGTGTTTGTTTTGGTTGTTGTTGTGTGGTTGTCCTTTGGAAAATAACTTGGGTTCCTCACAGAGGTGCCATCACAGTCTACACACTGTTGTGTTTGTGTGGTTAGAAACACACACTGAAGATGCAGAGATTCATCGTTTAGCTCCTCCCTTTCTTCTGGCTGCCTTGGAGAGCAGTTGCGGTGGTAGAGACTCACACCGTCGCTACTTCAGTCCTCTTCTGTCATTTCTAACCTTCAGGACTCCAGGTGAGATGATCCCAGCAGGTGACACTTTGGTTTCTTCCAGTTCCCTGAACCATCTAGTGGACTGCTCCTTGGTCATCCTGTCGCATCAACATGAAACCTCCCAACAAGAGTTTCTCTGAGAACCCGTTTGTTTTGGGTGAAGTTCCTTCCAGAACTGTTGCTGCAAACAGACATTCTGCTTTTAGACTGTAGTCAGATGGGACGAGGTCTTCCTCTGCAGCCGGTTGGCCCCTCCCACCTACCTTAACGGGCTCCTAAATGACTTCAGGTCTCATTTGTGGACCTTATTCCACACCTGAACTCCTCCTCTGCTGCTCCAGGTGCGTAGCAGCACCGCCTTACCTGCCTCCTGTCCTCACGCTTGATGCTTTCTCCTCCATCATGCGAGCGGCGCCGCAGACGACCTGTTTGTGAGTTTGTGATTTAAATAAATAAGCCGGAGTGGCCCACTTTCTTCTCAGTTTCACAGAAACCGTCTCCCTCCTCCTCCTCCTCCTCCTCCTCCTCCGCTCTGTTAGCTGGTGATGGAGGCGCTCCTGGTGGCTCCTGCAGGAGCAGAGGGGAGACGTGGAGGTCAGAGCGAGCAGAGCGCCGATGTGCAGGACGGCTGTCATCGGAACTCGAATCTGTGCCTCTCAGGAGGAAGATGGAAGCGTCTTGTGTGTGAAGAGAGGACCTTATTTTAGCCGCAGTAGTACGCCGCTGTCATGGCAACCACACAGCCAGAGACCAGGAGGCGTTTGTTCTCAGGAAAGTGTCTGCAACCGGCTCACTTCTGGGACTTTCACATGGGGGGGGTTGATGCCATCACTTTACATTGAGCTTGTGGGGGGCAGGTCCCCCCCCCCCGGGAGTGTGGAGATTTAACTGTCAGAACGTGGTTCCTTTGACCAGAGGACCAGAACCGCAAGGATGCAGCTTTGGATCAATTGACACACAGAACCTCTGCTCGGTCCTACGCGGTCCAGAAGGAGTCCGATCAACCAGAACCCGGATGAGAATCAGCAAACATGACTTCAGATCACATGTGAGGCAGGCAGCAGGAAACTCTGAAATATTAGAGGACCATCAGAGGAAACCAGACCTGGATCAGACCAGAACCAGCTCTGGATCAGACCAGAACCAGACCTGGATGAGACCAGAACCAGACCAGAACCCCACCTAGATGAGACCAGAACCAGACCGGATGATCTCAGCCTCTCTGCTGAGTTTGTGCGTTCCCCGCCAGGCGGTCAGAATGAAAGTTTTTTCAGCAGAAACAAACAATGAGAAGATAAAAGCTTCAGTTTCCTTCTGACCGGTGAGGTTTGACGACGCTGGATGAGAAACCAGACGGAATAACAGCAGAACCATGACCTTTGACCTCAGCACGGTTCCCTGAATCCTGTGTGAGCAGAGAGCGACCACAGCAGTGAGCACGCTCCGAGTCCTCATTGTTTTAGAAAATATGTTAAAAAAAAGATCATAGCAATCATTAAAATGTCGATGTTGAACCCGTTTGGATGCAGCAAAAACAGAACGAAAATCTTTTTTCTGAAAATCGTCTTCAACACCTTCAGCAGCGGCGTGGGGGTGCTCAGGACTGTGACTGCTGGCACCGTTTTGGGTGGGGGCTGAGTAGCAAAACCAGACAGTCAAAAAGAAGACGACCGTGGAACGTCAGCAACCAGAACCTGCTGCGTCTAGCAGGAGGAACCAAGAAACCAGAACCAAGAAACCAGAACCAACAAACCAGAACCGAGAAACCAGAACCAAGAAACCAGAACCGAGAAACCAGAACCAAGAAACCAGAACCAAGAAACCAGAACCAACAAACCAGAACCAAGAAACCAGAACCGAGAAACCAGAACCAAGAGCACACCAAACCTGCCAGTCCTCAGAGGATCTCCGCTCTGTCAAACGTTTCTGATGGATCCAGAGGAAACACAGATGACATGAAACCCGTCGGTTCTGTGGTTCTGTTGGGTCTTAAAGTCATTTCTGGGATTCACTGCAGCAAAGCAGACAGCTGTGACTCCACCCACATCCACCCGACGGCTGGAAGACAGGAAACAGGAACAACAGCTGAGATCACAACACAGATGAGACCCCCCCCCCCAAAGAGGAACAACATAAACATCAGTGAAATCTATTTATTGATCAGGGACAGACAAAAAAATCCTTCATCATTCATCCGTCTGTCCATCCATTACTCTCCAGGGTTCAGCTGGGGGGGGCTTCACCTCCCGGTCCAGAACAAAGTCCACACTGATCCATCAGCTGTTTCCCCCCCTGTAAGGATGGACGGAGGTTTGGGGTTCTCAGAAGTTCCCATGTTACACGTTACATGTTACATGTTACATGTTACATGTCAGTCTGATTGTAAGTTTGAGTCCACAGATTAAATATTTGGGTTCAGCCGTTGCTCAGTCTTTTATTCTGATCATTTCTTCAATCTGCAGCTTTTTACTGAAGTATTCTTAATGTATTTTTGCCCCCACATTTGGGTCCCATGGGGAGGGGGGCAGTTTCCAAAAGCCTGGTTCCGGCTCTGCCTCGCTCCGCCCCTGAGTCGTGCAGCTTCCAGCAGGATCGAACCTCTGAGTGACGGACGCTGAACTCCTGGTCCCCCACAGCCTCCCCTCTCCCTTTTGTAGCACGCGCTCACACCTGCGCCCGCGCGGCCCAAGCCCCCGCGCGCAGAGAGCCGCCGTGGACGCGCGGACAGGTGAGTGCGCGTGTCCGCCGCTCCCCGCCGCAGCGCCGCGCGGACCTCCGCGGCGTGACGCTCAGCCGCAGACCGAGGATCGCAGGCGGCGCCGCTCCGGGATCCGGGATCCGGGATCCGCAGCAGGTCAGTCCTGGTCCTGGGGGAGTCTCTGATGGGGGGTCAGCGGTGTGTGTTTGATGCTAATTGGACTCGTTCCTGCGCGCGAGCGCCGCGTGACTGATGGTTCGTGGATGATGATGATGCTGAGCTCGCAAATCCCGGTTTAACGGAGACCGACGAGCTGCAACATTTCGGACAGGAAGTGACCACAGAAAGTCTCACTTTAGTGTCTTTGATGACGTCAGAGGTTCCTGGAACCCAAACGCAGCAGAACGGTTCCATCAGTTCTTAACTCGCGGTTTTTTTTTCTAAGTGAAGGCGGATAAAATTCGGTTCTTGGTGGAAGAACTTTTTAGCTTTGACTGAACCGCTACATCATCAGAACCGGGTCTACAGGAAACCGGGTCGGTTCTCAGCCTGGACCACACAGAGAGATCAGTCAACGAGGATGGACCGGACTGACTATGGTTCTGAATCAAAGATCTCTGGTTTGGTTTCTTACCTTCAGCCTAAGTCTGGTCTGGGTCTGCTAACCCGGGTCCGGTTTGTTTCAGGATGAGTGGGTAGGTTCAGTTCTGCCTCTGGTGTTATATTGGTTTGGCTCCAGGACTGGTTCTGTTTATTTGCTCCACTTTGTGTCTTGGGTCTGTTGGTTTGGTTCTGCTCAGACCCCACCTGCTGTATGGAGTCTGGGTATTCTGGGTCAATTTGTTCTGACCCATTCCAGAACTGTAGAATCGGACAACACTGCAACATGGCGAGCGCACAAATAGTGAGGAATTCTGACACAACCTACAATTCCCAAATACAGAGGCCTAGACATTTCCCAGAAGTCTCTACAAAAAACCAGTGTGCATCCATGCTCACTAGATCGGCGAGTATAGACCACAATGCATTGCAGCAGAACAATTTTTGCCAAAAAATGTATGTCAGTCAGACAACTCATGCAGTAAAGAGATGTATTCCATATTTCTTGTAGTTTGGCATAAGGATCCGTTCAGATACATGAAGCAAAGATCTCCATAAACACTTTGGGTATTAAACTACCCCTAACGAAGCTCACAGGGGAGGCTGGGGAGGAGGAGGGGGGGGGGCTGGGGAGGAGGGGGGGCGACGAACGCAGAGCTCGCGGAAATGGAAGCAGAGGATTGGACGCTGAACCGCCCGCAGGAGGAGTAACCAGCTAAACCCACGGCTGAGTTGCCTCCCAGGGTCGTTCACTTCAATGTATTTTTTTAATCAACCATTAACGATTTTATCTTCAGAAGACAGAGGACTCATAATCTAGATTAAGTCTAGAACTGCTGGTCCGGGTCAAGGTGGGCCCAGTAAGAACCAAAGAATCAGTTTTTACTTGTGTCAACTTAATACAGTGTTTTTTTTCTAGTCTGGAATCTGGATTGTTCTGGATCCAGCCCTTGGATCTGGATCCAGCCCTCAGATCTGGATCCAGCCCTCGGATCTGGATCCAGCCCTCAGATCTGGATCCAGCCCTCGGATCTGGATCCAGCCCTCGGATCTGGATCCAGCCCTCTCTGGTTTCCTGTGGCCCACTTCTAGAATGAGTTTTCTGGGGTCTCTCAGTCTGGACTCACATGAAAGAAGAGGTCATTCATGTCTGCCACTGATCCAATCTAGTTTTCGTTTGCTGGTCTGGTTTGGTTCTGAATTGGCTCATCTACTGCAGTAAAGGATTGGTTTTGGTTGTTTAGCTTTGATCCAGTCCAGATGAACTGCCCTGATGATCTCGTTCATCTTCAGAGTGGTTCTGGTTGAGTATGCATCTGGTGGTCCCGGTTGGATCCAAAACAGTACCTGGTCTCGGTCTCTGGTTCAGGTTTAGGCTGTTGGGATGGTCCCTTCAGGTCTTGTTTTTTCTGATAGAGCTTGGGTTCAGTCTGGATCATCTGGATTTTTCTAGTCTAGGTCTATATCTGGTCTCAATTATCTGGTCCTAACCACTGCTGCCATCTGATTTTCTCCAGTTTGAGGTCTGTAGTCACTGAGTCTAGTTTTCCTTGACTTTGTTTTGAATCCTGGACCAGGATCCAGGGATTTCACAGATGCTTCCAAGATCTTGAACACTACTATGTCCTTTAGATGAGCCTATCATGCCTTTGAGTCATAGATTTGTTCCCTTCCAGACTTTCCTCTGTTTCTAAGCAGCATTTTGCTGCACATCTATGTGGTCTTCAGACTCGCCTGAAGTAATCGCGACGCAGTTTGTGGTTAGAGTACAGCTGGTCTAACCAGCAGGGGGCACTGGAGAGAACACACAGACCTGTTTGAGCCCTGCTAGTTTATTAAAAAGATGACTAGACAGTCCTTTATGAAAAACAAGATGTGGTTGAGCACCAGTATACGCTGTAGTCACCACTGTCCTTACAGGTTGATACAGCCCACATTGAAAACCAATAAACAAAAAGGTTTTCTCTCTTCTATCAATTTACACAAATTAAAACTTTGATTAAAGAGGAGCAGGTGGATGCTCCACAGGCGTCTGCTTCCAGCAGGCGCCTGCTCCAGAGGCGTCTGCTTCCAGCAGGCGTCTGCTTCCAGCAGGCGTCTGCTTCCAGCAGGCGTCTGCTTCCAGCAGGCGCCTGCTCCAGAGGCGTCTGCTTCCAGCAGGCGTCTGCTTCCAGCAGGCGCCTGCTCCAGAGGCGTCTGCTTCCAGCAGGCGTCTGCTTCCAGCAGGCGTCTGCTTCCAGCAGGCGTCTGCTTCCAGCAGGTGTCTGCTCCACAGGCGTCTGCTTCCAGCAGGTGTCTGCTTCCAGCAGGCGTCTGCTTCCAGCAGGCGTCTGCTTCCAGCAGGTGTCTGCTCCACAGGCGTCTGCTTCCAGCAGGCGTCTGCTTCCAGCAGGCGTCTGCTTCCAGCAGGCGTCTGCTTCCAGCAGGCGTCTGCTTCCAGCAGGCGTCTGCTTCCAGCAGGCGTCTGCTTCCAGCAGGCGTCTGCTTCCAGCAGGTGTCTGCTCCACAGGCGTCTGCTTCCAGCAGGTGTCTGCTTCCAGCAGGCGTCTGCTTCCAGCAGGCGTCTGCTTCCAGCAGGTGTCTGCTCCACAGGCGTCTGCTTCCAGCAGGCGTCTGCTTCCAGCAGGCGTCTGCTTCCAGCAGGCGTCTGCTTCCAGCAGGCGTCTGCTTCCAGCAGGCGTCTGCTTCCAGCAGGCGTCTGCTTCCAGCAGGCGTCTGCTTCCAGCAGGCGTCTGCTTCCAGCAGGCGCCTGCTCCAGAGGCGTCTGCTTCCAGCAGGCGTCTGCTTCCAGCAGGCGTCTGCTTCCAGCAGGCGTCTGCTTCCAGCAGGTGTCTGCTCCACAGGCGTCTGCTTCCAGCAGGTGTCTGCTTCCAGCAGGCGTCTGCTTCCAGCAGGCGTCTGCTTCCAGCAGGTGTCTGCTCCACAGGCGTCTGCTTCCAGCAGGCGTCTGCTTCCAGCAGGCGTCTGCTTCCAGCAGGCGTCTGCTTCCAGCAGGCGTCTGCTTCCAGCAGGCGTCTGCTTCCAGCAGGCGTCTGCTTCCAGCAGGCGTCTGCTCTGCTTCCAGCAGGCGTCTGCTTCCAGCAGGCGTCTGCTTCCAGCAGGCGTCTGCTTCCAGCAGGCGTCTGCTTCCAGCAGGCGTCTGCTTCCAGCAGGCGTCTGCTTCCAGCAGGCGCCTGCTCCAGAGGCGTCTGCTTCCAGCAGGCGTCTGCTTCCAGCAGGCGTCTGCTTCCAGCAGGCGTCTGCTTCCAGCAGGTGTCTGCTTCCAGCAGGTGTCTGCTTCCAGCAGGCGTCTGCTTCCAGCAGGTGTCTGCTCCAGCAGGCGTCTGCTTCCAGCAGGCGTCTGCTTCCAGCAGGCGTCTGCTTCCAGCAGGCGTCTGCTTCCAGCAGGCGTCTGCTTCCAGCAGGCGTCTGCTTCCAGCAGGCGTCTGCTTCCAGCAGGCGTCTCAGCTTCCAGCAGGCGTCTGCTTCCAGCAGGCGTCTGCTTCCAGCAGGCGTCTGCTTCCAGCAGGCGTCTGCTTCCAGCAGGCGTCTGCTTCCAGCAGGCGCCTGCTCCAGAGGCGTCTGCTTCCAGCAGGCGTCTGCTTCCAGCAGGCGTCTGCTTCCAGCAGGCGTCTGCTTCCAGCAGGCGTCTGCTTCCAGCAGGTGTCTGCTCCACAGGCGTCTGCTTCCAGCAGGTGTCTGCTTCCAGCAGGCGTCTGCTTCCAGCAGGCGTCTGCTTCCAGCAGGTGTCTGCTCCACAGGCGTCTGCTTCCAGCAGGTGTCTGCTTCCAGCAGGCGTCTGCTTCCAGCAGGCGTCTGCTTCCAGCAGGTGTCTGCTCCACAGGCGTCTGCTTCCAGCAGGCGTCTGCTTCCAGCAGGTGTCTGCTCCACAGGCGTCTGCTTCCAGCAGGCGTCTGCTTCCAGCAGGCGTCTGCTTCCAGCAGGCGTCTGCTTCCAGCAGGTGTCTGCTTCCAGCAGGCGTCTGCTTCCAGCAGGTGTCTGCTCCACAGGCGTCTGCTTCCAGCAGGCGTCTGCTTCCAGCAGGCGTCTGCTTCCAGCAGGCGTCTGCTTCCAGCAGGTGTCTGCTCCACAGGCGTCTGCTTCCAGCAGGTGTCTGCTTCCAGCAGGCGTCTGCTTCCAGCAGGCGTCTGCTTCCAGCAGGTGTCTGCTCCACAGGCGTCTGCTTCCAGCAGGTGTCTGCTTCCAGCAGGCGTCTGCTTCCAGCAGGCGTCTGCTTCCAGCAGGTGTCTGCTCCACAGGCGTCTGCTTCCAGCAGGCGTCTGCTTCCAGCAGGTGTCTGCTCCACAGGCGTCTGCTTCCAGCAGGCGTCTGCTTCCAGCAGGCGTCTGCTTCCAGCAGGTGTCTGCTTCCAGCAGGCGTCAGTGTCTGGAGGTTAAGCGACTGACACTTCCTTGGTTTCTTGCAGAGGGTTGTGGGTTTCCTCAGTCAGCTGCTCGCTGTCAAAGCAGGAGAAACAGAGAATCTGTTCTGGACTATTTTCAGCTGCAGATGAATCCACCTGTGGTTCCAGAGTGGATTTTAGGAAGTGGGGTGACGGATGGGAAGCTGAGTCATAGGAACCCTCAGGATGTGTTCCTGCTGGGGAGGATTCCCGCCAGCTGCAGCAGGAGCTCCTGTTGGTTTTGAGGCACCATCATTTTCTGTTCTGCAGCTGAGAGATCAGATGTCCTGATGAGGAGATGGGTGAAGCTCCGCCCCCTCATCGCAGCTGCTCAGCCAGGAGCTGAAGGTTTGGATCATCAGGCTGGAGGTTTTTTAATGACTGGATGTGGCTCATGAGCACCTCCCCAGTCTGCCCAGCAACACCCTGTAGCAGCCGCGGTGGAGGCGGGCAGGTATGAGGCTGCTCCAGAGCAGCAGATCTGTTTCTGAAACAGAACCGGCCCGTGTTCCTGCTGCAGATCAGATCTGTTCTGTTCAGTTCTGCAGCTCTTCAGTCAGAGTTCAGTTGGTGTTTGTGACTGTGGAGAGCAGAAGAGACTTTCTGAGAGCATCAGAGGGAGCAGGAGGAGCTCATTCCCTTAAATGAGAGGAGGGACTGAGTTAAAGCTGGCCTCCTTTAGCGGTTGACACTAATTGAGAGCACGCAGTGGGCGGGGCATGCAGAGAAACCAACAAAATACTCGACATTTTGCTGTAGTGGATGAAGCCGCCAACAGACGGGATGTTTGAAGCCGATCAGACATTTTTAAACTCTGCTTTCATGCTTCTTTTTTCCATCTTTATTTCTGATCAAATGTTCTCGCATAGAAGATGTTTTTCTTTTTCTTTGCTGTCACTTTTCCAAATGGCCTTTAAAGTTTCAGCTTCCTTTCAGAGGTTTCATGATTCCTGTCAGAGTTTCTGCCTGAACTGTTTATAGAAACACGTCTGCTGTTCATCCTCAATCAAAACTTTGTTTTTCTGAAGACCCACTCCCATCAAAATGCTGTTTTTAACGCGTTCTTGTACCATTTTTATTGGTTAAATGCTGTAAATCCTCCAGTCCTTGTCTTCCTGTTCCTCTTTCTTTATTCTAGAATCTTCCTCCATGTTTTACAGCTTATCTCCTCCTTCAATGTTTCATCTATTTCATCCATTCAACTATTCAAATCTTCAGCTCTTTCAGCTTTTTCCAGCTGTGACTTCTGGTCCTTCAAATCCATGAACTTTTCCAGATATTCCAGGATTTCTGCCTCCACTGATATAAATGGGGAGTCCTTGTTGCAGAAGCTCGCTGGTTCGATACCCTGCTCTGGCATTTTTCATAAACATCTTTTTTGTTATTGAGCTGTTTTCACTTTATTTGTGGTCAACTTTAATCATTTCTTTCTTTATTACTTTATTTTTTTTTGGGGGGGGGGTGTTAATGAAAGGATGATGGGTTACCAGCTGAGGTGAATTTCTCCTGCCGCTCTGCAGAAACGCTGTGGATTTTGTTCTCTGAGTGTACGACCCTGATGCTTCCTGTAGGCCACCGGACCGCCTCGTACCGGTTTGACCCGCTTCCCCCACACTGGGCCCGTTTCCACCCGTAAAGGCGGTCGGGACGAGACCCTAAAGTGTGTCAGTGATGGTGAGATTCCATCTATCAGGTTTGTCTCTGGATTTCTGCTGCTTTGTGTCTCGGCCGTCTGCACCGTCTCCACATTTGAAACACGCCGCTGTGGTTATGAGTCGGCATGGACTGCATATCTGATGAGGCGCCTGAGCCAACTGCTCCTCATGAAAACGACAGACGGTGTCCAACGGACGGCGTCCTTACAGGCGATGGAGACGCAGAACTTCATTTCAAGAAGAATAGCCGTGATGATCTGCAGACTGTCAGAGACAGTGAAGCAGCATTTCACCTGCAGAGTGAAGCCCTGATGAACGCTGAGACTCTCTGATCAAAGGCTTTTATCCCAACAGCACATTATGGGATGTTCTTCACACGGCGCCTTTGGTGCGAGGGCTCCACCTCAGAGCAGAAGTCTGGAGAACCGATGAACGAGGGAGGAAAGTTCAGATTCACTTTAATGTGTGGCTGTTTACCCAGGTGAGATTGAATGGATTCAGACAAAAACACAGAAGATGCTGGAACCATCCTTGTTTTGTGGTGGTCATCACCGCTGAAACCACGTGGACAGCTGGGAAAAGCCCCGTTTCCCTCCCGGATCTGGACCAGGACCCTTCAGCTTGTGGGGTTCTGGGCGGACAGAAACGTCCCTGAAGCTGGAAGTGGAGCCAGAAAAGCTGCTCAGCAGCAGAAAGTTAGGTGGGAGGCGTCTCCTTGAACTGTAGCCCCGCCCTCCAGGTCCAGTCAGTCATCTTCTGGGGCGAGACCAGGATGTGAGGAGCTTCTCTCTCTGTGTTTAATCTGAGTTTTCTGAGCAGAAAACGACTCGCTCAGTGTTTGTGTTCATTCAGGGCTTCATCACTGGGGGGTTTGGGGGGCTGGGGGGTATTTTCGTTCTCCACGCTGATATGCAAATAAACGAGCTGATGCTCACAGTGACGGCGCGTTTGGGCGGCGTCCCGCATGGATTATCAAAGTGGCTGATTGATCTCTGATGGTTCTGCGGGGGGGGGCGGCGGCTTGCTGAGTCCCCCCCAGCCCGGTATGGGGGGGTTGCTCTAATTTCTCATCGGATCATTTCCTCTCCATCAGGCGAAGGTGGGGGCCGCAGGAGTGCCGACTGAAGCCCGTCTGGGTCGTGAATAAACAGACGATGAGGTCTGACCGGCCTGTAAACCAGAACCGCAGAGATTCTGTGTTCTGGATGGGAACCGCAGGAGGGTTCTGACCCAAAACATGCAGGAGATCCACAAATGGAGCAGCTGTGCTCATGTCAGCGAGCTCAGCGACGTCCGTTCTGGAGAAGAAACTCTTTATTTTTTATCTTCATTGAACCAAAAGCAGAAAAATATTTTTTCCTGCAGCTTCACAGAAATGAGAACATTTAGAAAAAACTTCCAAAGGATTGAAAGCAGCAGTGCTGGTAGAAATACTGAGAAGAGTAAAAGACACCAGATTCCACCAGAACTCATGAAGGCGGAGCTGCGAGGAGGGATGATGATGCGGTTCGGATTTATGGATCCATTAAACCAGAGAAGAAGCAGATTCAGGTTCAGAGGAACCGTCCTCTCAGAGGCGTCGGGTGGTTCTGTGGATCCGTCCTTCTGATCAGTTCAGACGCTGAACGTTGACGTCAGACTAAACTGCTGAGGAAGAACGGCCTCGTCTTCACTGACAGACGCGCCTTTAATGTTTTCCTCTTTTATTTTCTCTTTATCTGTTGTTGGATTTTCAGAGAGGGTTTCTATCTCTAAGGTCCAACAAGGACCAGAAAGCGATTTAGCAGAGTTTCCATCCCGTTTCCCGCCTTCCCTCCACCTGCAGCAGGAGCGGCTCCCCCTCATCAGACTCATGAATCCACGCGGTTCGGGCGTGACTGAGCGAGGCGGGGGCGTGTCTGCACCAACCGACCTTCATGTCTGCAGAAGGAGCTCCGCCCTCTGTGACGGACCTCTGCGGCCCGGTTCTGCAGGCTCAGAAGCTCTCAGAGGTTAAAGCCATGAACTTTGCATCGTGTTGCCCTCGTGTCCTGACGTTACCATGGCGACGCTGCCCATTTGTCACGCTGTCATGGCAACAGATGGTAAATCACAGTCTGAAATATCAAATAATGAAACTTGCTTTGTCCGTCAATTGAAATGTAATTTCGAAAGCGCGTCTCCTCTGCAGCAGCAGCTGCTCCGCTTCAGCGTTCTGCCGGTTTCATGCTTTCATACAGATTTGAATCTCATTTTTCTTCTGTAATTGACTTTAACCTCTAATCTCATGTCAGCCTTTTCTTTCTCTTCTTCACTGAAGTGCAGGAACTCACCTGAAACTGGAGCCGTCTGTGGAATTTGTCCGTTTGGAGCCCAGATGTTGATCATGTCTGGGGGGGGGTTCATGCAGATCTTCATTCATGTTTTTATTATAACCCCCCCCCTGAACAAACATCTGCAGCGTTACAGCCGAGCAGAAACTCTGATCTTAGTTTGAAGGACTTTCCTTTCAGATAAAAGTCCTTCTCTTAAAAAGGCTTAGAGGATTTTCTCGTTTGTTTGTCATCAGAGAAAAACTTCGACATCTTTGCCTCTCAGCTGCAGAGGTGCAGCTCCGTGGACTCCCAGAGAGCGTCTGAGGAGTTTCCGGTTTTTGGGTCGGAGCTTTAGGCTCCTGCTCGGTTGATGCAGATGAACCGACTTCGGGTCCGAGCAGAAACACGCTGGCCGTCATGGAGACAGAGTATCAAACCCAAATCTATATGTAATCGTGTTTACCACAAAGAGGTCAAAAACACCAGAAACATCCGAGTTAATCACATGGGATCGATGACCAGAGATGATTTGAATTCATCCTAAACGGATTCTGGTGTGAAAGGGAGGATCTGGATTAAATCTGACACATGGTCCATGGTTTAACCCTTGTGCTATCTTAGATGACCCCACCCTTACTTTTACATGTTCTCCTACCATGACAAAGGTGGATAAAGGTGGAGAGGATTTCGTGTAATCCATTGAACCAGTGAAGATCACAAATCATTGAAGAAAAAAGGTTCAGAGCTCTGTCTAGTGGGTCTAGATGACCCCACTCCCAACGGTAAAGTGCCTAGGATAGAACAAGGGTTACAGACTAAAGTGACTGCAGCGTCTCTGCTTTCACGTCTCGCCCTGTTTTTCACCTCAGTTTGGTTCCGTTTAAAAACACCATGGTTGCAAATTAAGCGTCTAAGGCACGAGCCCCCAAATCCAGGCCTGGGGGGCCGGTGTCCTGCTGGTTTTCCAGAAACCCTTCCTCATCTGCTGCTGGTCACCTGGATCAGGTGTGTTCAGCCAATAAGGAGCTTCAACGGCAGGTTGGTTGGAAAACATGTGGGACACTGGCCCCCCAGGCCTGGATTTGGGGACCCCTGGTCAAAGGACAGGGGTCCCCAAATCCAAACTGTCCATGGATGGATGAAGAGAGTCCAGGATTCACCTGTCACTCAAAAGCCACGCCCTCTCTGAGTGCTACTCTAAGGTTTCTAAAAGTTCAGTCAGTATGGAATCAGACTTGTCAGGTGAAGCTTCCGTTGGATCACTTTGGTCAGAAAGTTGGACGTTTCCCATTGAAGTGACTGAAGACGTTCTTTAAATTAGGGAACTCGTTTATGTAATTAACCTAAAGACCCTTTTTCCACATCAGAATCTGCTGGAATGACGTTAATAACGAAGAGTTTCGCTAGTTCACAGCAGCTGATGCTGCCGGTCGAGGAATCGTCCCTCAAGTGGACATTTGAGGAAGACTTCATCACATGTTGTTAGCTGAAGAAGACGAGGTCAGCTGAGTGGGAGGAAGGTGCTTCCTGTGGTTTCAGATGATAGCTCCTCCCATTCTACCCCCCTGGTTGTAATGGAGGGCTGCTCCTCTCCTCGCTTCAGGAAGGCCACTCTGACACTCACATTCAATCAGGGAGGAAGTGTGAATCTGTGCCAGCGTGGCGGCTCTTCCTCGCCTCTCGTTCTTGAATTTGTCCTTTTTTTGCTCTCTACCCCCCCTCCTCCCCCAACACAGTTTTCATTGTGAGGCTCTTTTCCTCCAGAACAGTGAGAACGCCTCAAACTCCTGAGCTTCTTTTTGGGATGTGAGCCTGCAGACACACGGTTCCTCCGGTGTCAGATGTCCTTTCTATTCCAGATCTAAAAGCCGGTGTGGTTTCTAGGACATAGTTTCTGCAGAAAGTCCCCTCTGAGTTGTGGGCGGGGCCGTTGGGGCAAAGGTAACCCTCCGTTGATATCCCATCATCCCTTTGATAGCTCTCTGCTTCTAGCTTACAGCCCCTCACACCCCCAGCCTTTTTAAACAGCATTTTTTAATCTTGATTCACAACGATTTGAGTCACGAAATTCTCAGAAATGCAATTTTAATCACAAATTCTTGTCACCATGTGCTCCATCATTGGAAAAATGCTACAAGAACACGTTAAAAACGTCCAAAACCCCGTTTTCATGGGAGTCCTGGAACCTGGGAGAGACGAGGAGCTGTGGCGGTTTCAGGTTCAGGAAAACCCCCCGGGATGGAGAGCTGTCACGAAGAGACGCTCTCTGACAGCCGCTCGCATATTTAGAGACTGAGAGCTGACAGCCTCGTCAGACGGAGAAGAAGGAGCTCCTTTGTTCTGTCCTGCTGTTGGTCGGATCTTCTTCTCAGAGCGACGCTTCTGAAGACATTTCTATCAGTGAACGCAAACATGAGCTGGAATCTGATTGGACCAGCAGTTTCCCTCTCAGTAATGGAGGCTGTCACTCTGCTACATCCAGATCTGCTCCACATTTAACCAAACCTCAGATCAGGGCTTCACCATAGACATGTTCGTGGTGTTTTCCAGGCTTTTATTTGGAAAAAAATGGCCTTGAATCTCCTTCCACTATAAAAGTATCTGTTAGAGTTTTCCTGTTTGCTGGTGATGAACGTGACAGACGGCAGACAGATCAAACTGACAGGACGGTCTGACGGGTTTATTTCACACTCGCCCCCCCCAGGTCTCTGCTGCAGAAGCTTCTGGACTGAAGGTCTGCATTTAGATTGTCCTGTGAGCTGATGATCCCACATCAGCCCGTAGGTGTGGGTGCAGCTGGTGGTGGAGGGGCGGAGGTCCCAGGAAGGCGTGATGCTCTGCAGCACATCCAGCATGAGGGTGGAGGCTGAGTGAGTCAGTGTGGAGGTGCAGCGACACCTGTCCCTCCAGGAAAACCTGTCAGAGAGACGGACGGGTCTCTGCACAGACGTAGGCGTGCACGTGGATGTGCACGTGTGTGCTGTATGACTGTAATCGGTGCCTCGCCGTTCATAAGCTGCATCCTAATTAAACAGCCGGAAGTCTGCAGAGATAAGAGGGAGAGGAGACAAACGGAGACCTTCAGTCTGATCTGAGGAGGAGGAGGAGGAGGAGGTGACTCCTCCCCCTGACGGTTCTCCTCTCCCTCATTAGTTCTGTTGGTCACCCACTGAACTGACCTAACCTACAGTTACTTTAGTAAGGGGGGGGGGCAGATGAAGAAAATGTTCAAGACAGCGAGGAAGGCAGGAAGGCGTCTCTGGAACTAAAAATAAAGCTGCTGTGGAGCGGAGTGTCCCCGTGAGGGGGGGCTGTGCCATCAAAGCCCCGGCGCTGTATGTTAAATCAGCTCTGTGAGGCGGGGGGGGGGCAGCGCTGCTGGAGAACCAAGACGAAACAGAGTGAGCTGATCTTATTCATTTATTCACGACTCCACTTCACCTCACCTTCAATAGCCCCCCCTTATGTTCTGTGGTCAGACCCCGCCCCCCTCATGTTCTGTGGTCAGACCCCGCCCCCTCATGTTTTGTTGCTTCTCTCCACAGACACACAGAAACACCGAGCCCCCCCCTCCAGCAGGACAGGAGTCAGGACATTCTTTGAACCCCCCCACCTGAACCCTGGCCCCCTCCCCGTGGATCCTCCGTCTCCAATCGCATCAGTGCAGATTTTCAGCATTCCGGGAAAAGCTCCGCCCCCTTCCCCCACAGAGCACAGCCCCCCCCCCGGCCCAAAATGCCCAACAGCAGCGGCAGCCTCCTCGGCGTGTGGGAGGCGGCTGACTGGGCAGACACGTCTCAGTGTCCCCCCTCGGTGGGTGGGGCCACGTTCCTGATCGTGGCGTACAGCGCCGTCATCGCCGTGGGGCTGCTGGGGAACGCGGGCCTGGTGTTCATCATCGCCCGCCAGCAGGAGCTACGCAACGTGACCAACATCCTGATCGCCAACCTGTCGTGCTCGGACATCCTGATGTGCGTGGTGTGTCTGCCGGTGACCGTCATCTACACGCTGATGGACCGCTGGGTGCTGGGGGAGGCGCTGTGTAAGGTCAGAGTTCACGCCACCGAGCGGCTCCGCCCCTCACTCCTTCTCAGTTATTGATCTGATAGATGATATTTGAAAGTCCTCATTTTTATTGATGATGTGGCATTAAGTCAAATCTGAGCATCTCCGTAAAAAAAAGAAAAAAACTCTAATTGGTCGGTCCAACAATTTGGATCAGGCTCCGCCCACAGGGGGCTGCTTACTAAAAGTGGGCGGCACCTATTATGAAGTTTAAACACCAGAGGTCATCTGGATTTGAGCTTCCTAATCCCTGACAGGAGCTGATGACCTTTTGACCTTTTCAGTGTCCTCTGAAGCCTCAGGTTGAAGTTCCAGGTGTTTCTCCAGACCTTTTGTTTGTCACCTGTCCAGGTGACCCCGTTTGTTCAGTGCATGTCGGTGACGGTGTCCATCTTCTCCCTGGTGCTCATCGCTCTGGAGCGCCACCAGCTCATCCTGCATCCCACCGGGTGGTCCCCCGCCACCGGACACTCCTACCTGGCCGTGGCGCTCACCTGGCTGGTGGCCTGCTTCATCTCCCTGCCCTTCCTGTCCTTCAACATCCTGACCAACGATCCCTTCCAGAACATCAGCCTGCCCGCCAACCCGTTCAGGTGAGACCGAAGCATCCGGGAGGCAGATCTGTGACGGAGCCGGGACCGCCGCCGTGACAACTACCGATGCCCCGCCCCCCAGTTACGTCAGCGGGCGGCAAACAGGCTGAGACTGTCTGCTGGGTTCCTGAGGGTTTCCTTATGAAAGTGTGTGTGTGTGGGGAGGGGGTGTTTAAAGGTTTCCCTCCTCCCTGACTGAAGTGATGGCGTGCAGCTGAAAAACTGCCTCCCAACATTGGCAGGAAGTTGAAAAAGATTGAAATTCCGTTTCCAGGTTGAACGTTTGGACTCATTTTGATCCTGTTTGCAGTTTTTTCCTTAATGAATCAAAGTTTGAATGTTTCATAGTTTATACAGCAGCTCGGTTTGCTGCGTGTGACTCTGGTCTGAATTCATGAATGAAGACGTTAGGGTTGGAGACGGGGGGGGGTCAGGGGGTGCTGCTGGAAACATTGTTTTCAGTCGGTCAGTCTGCAGCTGTCATGGGGTTTATTTTTCAATGGGGGGGGTGGGCGGTGGCGAGAGTGGTGGTTTCCTTTTTTTAGTCAGTCTCTTTGTTTTTAACTGTAAAGCGACTTTTTATAAATAAAGTTTGATTTGATTTGAAAGGAGGACAAATGGACGAATGGATGTATGGATGGATGGATGGATGGATGGATGGATGGACGGATGGACAGATGGATGGATGGATGGATGGATGTATGGATGATGGATGGATGGATGGATGGATGGATGGACGGATGGATGGATGGATGGACGGATGATGGATGGATGGATGGATGGATGGATGGATGGATGGATGGATGGATGGATGGATGGATGGATGGATGGATGGATGGATGGATGGACAGATGGATGGATGGATGGATGGATGAACAGACGGATGGATGAACAGACGGATGGATGGATGGATGGATGGATGGATGGACGGATGGAGGGAGGGCTGACGCTGTAACGTCCTGCGTGTCCTTCAGGGACCACCTGATCTGCATGGAGCTGTGGCCGTCGGACAGACACCGCCTGGCCTACACCACCTCCCTGCTGATCTTCCAGTACTGCCTGCCGCTGCTGCTGGTCCTCCTCTGCTACCTGCGGATCTTCCTGCGGCTGAGACGGCGCAGGTCTTTGCCCCGCCCCCCGGCGCTTGCCGCCCGTGCTTCTGGTGGGGCGCGACCGTCTGACCGTGGGTTGTGGTTGTGTTGTTCAGGGACATGCTGGAGCGCAGCCGGAGGACGCGGGGGGCCCAGAGGATCAACGCCATGCTGCTCGCCATCGTGGTCGCCTTCGCCCTGTGCTGGCTCCCCCTCAACGTCTTCAACACTCTGTTTGACTGGCACCACCAGGCTCTGCCCGACTGCCAGCACGACGCCGTCTTCTCCGCCTGCCACCTCACGGCGATGGCGTCCACCTGCATCAACCCCGTCGTCTACGGCTTCCTCAACAGCAACTTCCAGCGCGAGCTGAGGACCACGCTGCAGCGCTGCCAGTGCGGCCCGCGGCCTGGGGAGAGCTACGAGAGCTTCCCGCTGTCCACCGTGGGCAGCGAGGGTGTGACCAAAGCCACGTCGCTCAACAGGATGGGGTCCGTCTGTGTCCCCTCCCCCCGGATGGAGACCAGCTCCTCCAAACTCACCAAAGCTCTGCCAGCCAACGTCTGAAGGCGGAGCTTCGGTCTGAGAGCTTCAGGGTCCTCTGATGAACAGGAGTCAATTGATGAACTTCCTGTCCTGGAGGTCACCAGAGGGGGGTTCAGGAAGTGAAGGAGGACATCCCAGCTGCTCTCACACAGCCTCTGAGTTCTGCTGGAGGCTGTTCCTCCTCCTCCTCATGACCTTCACGCGGGGCAGTTGGGTCTTTGTCCTCATCCATGGCCGCGGTTCTGCCCCTCACATCACCGCAATGCAGGACGGAGGACTGAAGAAGGGGCTGATGGGAGTTCAGATCCTCAGAACCTGGGAATTTATGGAAAGGAGTCAAGACGAAGAAGTTTGGCGACTCCTAGAAGCAAGAAAAGGAAGGAACGGTTCTGCGAAGAGCAGCGGTTCTGCGAAGAGCAGCGGTTCTGCGAAGAGCAGCGGTTCTGCGAAGAGCAGCGGTTCTGCGAAGAGCAGCGGTCCTGCTGCGGTCGGACTCACCATCCGGAACATTTCAGGCTCTTCTGAAGAAACTTCATGACTGGACTGTTCCATTCACAGAAACTCTGTTCTGTTCAGTTCTTAACTTTAACTTTGATCTAAAACAGACCAATCACTGAACACATTCAGACCATTGTGTAGAACTAGATTTAATATATATATATATATATATATATATATATATTATTATTGTTGAAATGCAACATTACATTTATGTAATCTATAGACGAGTGTTTTTGAGGCCAGATTTTCTTTTCTTATTCCATAAATTTCACATTTTTAATTAATAAAAGTTCTCTTTTTTAACTAGTTATGTAAAAACTGTCCAAACAGAAGTGACTGTAGATCAATTTATTTATTCTAATCATTTATTTGACACATGAATTGAAGTTCATGTGAAGTTTATCCATCATGGATGGGGGGGCAGAGTAAAGCCTCTTTGTGTTCTTGGAGCCTTCATGTTAATTGGGTTAATGGGGGGGGGGCTGACATGTTAGACTTATTTCATAACAAGGTTTACGTTCCTCAGATGTTCCTCATTAACTCCTCTGTTGAATATATATTTTTTTGATTGTGACTCAGAAATGGATTAAGTTATGATGCCAAAGAAGCCCAAGTGTCTTATCATGCAGTACCATGAATTGCCACTAGGCACCGGCTTCAACAGCAAAGGTTTGGCTCCGACTAAAGCGTTCATGTTCTACAGAGTTGACCTCTGGTCCTCCAGACGTCCATGGTCTCTGTTCTCTTGCAGGTGAACTCTGGTGCGGTTCACTTCAGTGTGAACGCAGACGGACTTTTTCCGTTCTGGTTAAACCTCATTTTGGACAATAGCGCCCCCAAAGGAGCAGGTGGTGGAACTGCGGGACTTTTTTTTCAAGCCGTTTGGTTTTCTTGGGTCTTTGGTTTTAGTCGTGCCGCGAGTGAAACCAAACCCAGGTGATGGCCGTGGCAGAGGGCGGGGTTTACACAGCAAAAGCCACCGCCGCCCTAAAAAAGAGGGGGGGGCTCTTAACATTTAACATTTTAGTTTAAAAAGAAAACTTCCAACAGGGTACGAAAATGGGTCTATCCAAGAATTCTTGCTTTAATAAAAGACATGTAACAATGTTTTCTCAAACTGAGAACATTTTGCTGCTGGAAACGTTTCTTGATCTGATTATTTTTCTTGCGAGACAGAAAATAAAACAGTTTTTGTTGAAACAAGGAGCTTTAACTTTCTGAAGATTGAGTTCTGCAGTGTGGTCAGAAGAAAACCCACAATCCTTTGGTGTTCTAAGGATCTTTGCTGTAGCTGGAGCGTGTGTAGCATGCTAACTCTAAGACTTTAGGAACTCTGGACATAAATAATGTTGTTTCAGCAGCTGTTTGATCCAAATGTAGCAACAGTTACTGAAAAAGAGCAAATGACCGTAAATAAAATTCCTCTTTGTGGATTTTTCCATTCATCACAGCTTGTGTTGCACTGAAGTGTAGTTTCGTTTCTATAGACCCACCGATTACCTTCTCCACCAACCAAGAACCCCATGTTCAATTTAAATCTTTGCTAAAGAAACTCGAGAAAGTCCATTTTCCATCCGTTAACTGTTTTAGATGAAATGACTAAAGCGATTCAGAGCTGTAGAAGAATAAATGAAGTTTATGACTGTCGCGGTTTTAAGTCACGGACGTTTGAGATGCTCTCAGACATCAACTGCACTTTGTGAATAAACATAAAAAACTCTTTTACTAAGGAAAAACTGAAATGGTCGTTTTTGCTCAAAGACTTAAGGCGTTTGTGTCGCCACTGTTTGGCCCAGAGTGGTTTTTCTGTCTGTACTGTTCATGTTTTCCTCATCGATCAGCTGTTGTGGAACTTCCTGTAGACCAGCGGTGGGAAACTTTTTGACTCGTGGGCCACAGAGGGTCCTGAAAATTGTCCAAGGGACCGGACCGGAAGCAGATGCGTGGAGTATTTTGGTAATCCACCTCATAAGAGAGGAATAACGTTAGAAATATGCTTTAGTTTTGATTGAAATCTGATCAAAATATTTGAAAACAGAATATTTGGGAGTTTTTATTTCAAAACTGCTGCTTTTGTTCTCATTTTAGCACCAAATGGGTTCATGTTCATCAGGGACAAACTCCGAGAAATGCTGCGTTCAGGTGGTGTTGGAATGATGGGAAAAATGCCTGACCGACTTGAAAAACACACTTGAACGCCACAAACACAACAAATGTTCCAGCAGCTCTCTGAGCCTCGACAAAGGTAAATGTTTGCAGCGTCTACGGAGAGACAGCAGGGAAAAGCAAACATCAATCAGGATTCTATATTTTATTCCAGTTTGGTGGGCCACATTCAATGGTTTAACAGGCCGCATGTGGCCCCCGGGCCGTAGTTTTCCCCCCTCTGCTGTGGACGTCTGTCAGGTTGACTTTTCAGATAAACTGACCTCTGACCTTAGATTTCCTGCTAAATCAACCATGAGATTGTGAATAAAAATGTTTACGTGACTCAACCAATCAGTGGTTTGTGTGAAAGCCGCTGAAAATGTTTGGTTTTTCCTGAAATCCAAAGGTAACTGGAGTTTTCTTCCTTCTTGGGCTCAGACTCCAACAGATTTGATCCTCCTGGATCTGGTGTGGATCTCTGCAGGACGTTTCCACATGTTCTCCATGACCCGTGTTCCTTTGCTCATGTTCCAACAACAGTGTGGCTTCTCTCTATACTTGATGCTGTAAACGTGTCTGATGTCAGTGAGGAACGTCTGAATAAACTTCAGCTGCTTCGTCTCAGTTTTGTCTGGATGTTCTTTACTAAAGTGGAAAATTCTTCAGCAACATTTTCAGCTAAACTGTGAGATGAATAGAAGAATCTTGTTAAAACATCCAACTGGACAAACGTTTGTGGTGCATCAGCGGCCTGTGGTCTCACTCCATCACTGTAACTTTTATCAGGTGGAGGACTTTTCTCTACTGTTCTTCATGAAACGAATGAGGTTTTTGATGAAGCTCAGTCATGAGACTCTTACCATTGAGCTGTAGAACCGGACCCAGGTCCATGGCACCATCACAGGTGTGGATGTAAGCATGAACACACCTTAAAGGCAGTGAAAACCACCCTGAAGAACTGGGAGGCCACTCAGCTGGAGTCTCCGAGGCAACAACATTCACTACTTCATCCTGGCAGACAGTCTTCCACTGGACGCCTTGCTGGTTGACACCGAACCAAAGATCAAGTCCAAGAAGAGAGAAGCAGTTTCTGGACAGGGGCGAGGCAGAGGACAGGGGGTGTGGCAGAGGACAGGGGCGTGGCAAAGGACAGGGGCGTGGCAGAGGACAGGGGCGTGGCAGTGGACAGGGGCGTGGCAAAGGACAGGGGCGTGGCAGAGGACGCGGCGTGGCAAAGGGCAGGGGGCGAGGCAGAGGGCAGGGGGCGTGGCAGAGGACTGGGGCGTGGCTGAGGACAGGGGCGTGGTGAAGGACAGGGCGTGGCAGAGGGCGAGCGCAAGGTGGACCACGGAGATGATTTCAGTTTGTTCAACAGTTTTTCAATTGAACTGAATTTTATTTGTATAACCAAACTCCCAGCCACAGTCGTCTCGATGGGCTGCGCTTGTCATTGTGCTGTGTGGAGGACACAGACTGCATCTACGCTGAGTTCAGGCTGTTTTTTCTTTCTCCACTCATGGGTTGTTTGGAGGCTGTTTATTCAGAATTTCTACATCTTGAATAAAATGTCTGAGCAGCCATGTTGTCTGATGAAACTGTCTCGTTTTTTCGTTTTCGATACCTTCTCATGTCTTTAGCAGAGTTGTCTTAACGTGTAGCTGTTCTACTGGCATCAAAGAAGAAGACATCTTTCTTTTCCCTTTGTGAATAAAATATATACATCAAAGTGGGAGCAGAAATACTGAAGTTCTGACAGCAGTGGACCAAAGTTCTGCTGGGGCTGAACGTCTGCAGGAGAACCTGGAGAACAAAGGATGGACCAAATCCCATCGACTCAAACACAGTCAGAACCATCCAGAACCAGAACCTTTAACAGGGTTGGATGAAGGTGGAGCAGAACCGGTTCCCATGTTCTGCAGACGGTCTCAGATCTTTGAGCTCTGAACTTCTTCAACAGATGGATTCTGTTCCTGAAACTTTAACACTTTGATTTCATTGATTTATATTTCAAAATCCAATAAAGTTTGACTCAAAGAAGAATTCAAGCACAGAAAACAGAGCCGGTCTGGAACAGAACCAAGAGGTTTGACTGAAAGTTTGGCCCTCATATCCTGGGCTACTTTGCATTTCCACTGTTGCCATGGCAACTAGAGCCCCCATAGAATAAATGGCTGTTATATCACAGAAACTTGCTTCCTCGATTTCACCCCCCACCCCCACCCCCACGTCTGTGTCCCTCTGCAGGTTTTTCTACTAAACCAGAAAAGATCAAACAGGAATTTGCTTAACCTAAAAACAAACTTTCTTTTTAATTTTATCCCTGAAGGTCCAGAGAGCGTCTGGAGAAAGTTATGCTGAAACCATTGACTGTATAGAGAAACTGGACAGAGTGGCCCCGCCCCCTTTAGCGTTCCAAACAGGAAGTGGTTCCAAGTAACTGTAACTGTCGTTCCATTGGTCAGATCTGGATCTGATCCCTTTTTCTAACATCTTCAGATATTCAGGTTATAAACTGACTGTTCAGATGCCTCAATAAAAGTGGGCGGAGCCTTCCAACAACTCCTGATTGGTGACAGGGGTTGCCATAGAAACGATGACTCAGACCTGCTTACTGATGATGTCTGGCTTCAAAGCGCAGCGTAGAGACGACAGACGTCCTGATGTTCTCAGAGGTTCTTCCAGAAATGTTCCTCTCTTCTGCACAGGAGGTCAGTCATAACTTCTGCTGGTCCTCTGAGAGGGTGGAGGTCTTCAGCTGCTCATTGGCTGGATCTGAACCGGCTGGTGGACCTCACAGGTTTGCTGGTCCTGCTGGAGCTCAGAACTGCTTAAGGAACTTTGTTCAGATTGAATTCAAGCCTGTTCTCCCACTGGCATCGATTGAAATTCGATGTTAGACACACTAACATGGGGGGTGGGGTCATCTAGACCCACTAGACAGAGCTCTGAACCTTTGTTCTTCAATGATTTGTGATCTTCACTGGTGTCCATGGATTACATGAAATCCTCTCCACCTTTATCCACCTTTGTCATGGTAGGAGAACACCTCAATGGAAGGGGGGGGGGGGTCATAGGATAGCACAAGGGCTAAAGCCAACAATAGAGGACAGCTGGAAGACCAGCAGCAGAGGATGGAGGACGACTCGACTCTCATGTTAAAAAATGAAGAATGAGGAATTTGCTAAATAAACATAATCATCGGGTTTCTGGCATCCTTCACGCTTTATTTCATATTCATATAACTGGGGTGTATTTTTAAATCAGTCATTGGATCTGATTAAAGTTCAGATTTGCATTTCTTTAGGACTGTGTCTCGGTGATTGGCGGGTGGGCGGACCAGAGTTTCCATCTTTTCTCTGTCCCACCCCTTTGCTGTTTTTAGAAGGTCGGTATCAGGTCTGCATTTGTTTGTTGCTGACGGTAACCATGGAAACAGCATCTCTGAGATGGAGACAGACTCTTCTTCTTACTGAACCGTCTTTGGGAAATCCTGCAGCTGTCCGTCAAAGTTTCTGCTTCTCTTTGTAGACTGGACTGATGCTGAAAACTTCCAGCTTGTGGAGATCTGGAACTGCTGCCAGGTTCTGGATGCAGTTTGCTCCTCCCACTATTGGGGGTGGAGCATCAAAGGGCCGTTCCACAACCATCCACCTCAGCAGTTCCTGTTAAAGAAAGTCAGACTAGAAACGGGATTCTGGCCTCAACTTCAGTTTCCAGGACGGTTTGGACTTCAAACGTCAGAACTTTGGTTTTGACTTCTGAACAGCAGCAGAACATGAACCGACCCGCAGACCCGTCTGTCCAGGCCTCCGTCCTACGGTGGCCCTGAAGTTCAATTCACACCAAGCCACGCAAGGCAACAATACAGTAAAGGTCACCACGACGATGAAAAAGCAAAACAATAACAAAACAACAACCTGACATCAGAAACTAACAAAAATGAAACATTTGGGAAAACAGTCATTTCCAGAATTCCAAATCAAATGTTAAAAATGGAAATAAAGGCAGAAACCAGCAGAGGGAGGAGCTATGACATCACTGATGACCACGTTTGAACCAGCCTGGATCTGTTCTGATCAGAAAACCTTCATTAGTTTGTGGACACCAGAGACCCTGTTGACGGGTTCCAGACATGACGGGTTCCACATACATGACGCGTTCCACAGACATGACGGGTTCCAGACATGACGGGTTCCACAGACATGACGGGTTCCAGACATGACGCGTTCCACAGACATGACGGGTTCCAGACATGACGGGTTCCACAGACATGACGGGTTCCACAGACATGACGGGTTCCCACATGACGGTGACTTGACTGTTCCACAGACTGACGACCCCAACTGACGGGTTCCACAGACGGGTCCACATGACGGGTTCCACAGACATGACGGGTTCCACAGACTGACGGGTTCCACATACATGGGGTTCCACAGACGAGAATGTTCCAGACATGACGGGTTCCGCATGACGGGTCCAGGATAGCTTCCAGACATTCGAGGTTCCACATGCGGTTCCAACATGACGGTTCCAGACGTTCCACAGACTACGAGGGTTCCAGACATGACGGGTTCCACAGACATGACGGGTTCCAACTGACGGAGACATGACGGGTTCCACCGAACAGACGACGGTTCCACAGACATGACGGGTTCCAGACATGACGGGTTCCACAGACATGACGGTTCCACAACATGCGGTTCCAGACATAGGTTCCACTTGACGGGTTCCACAGACATGACGGGTTCCACAGACTTGACGGGTTCCACAGACATGACGGGTTCCACAGACATGACGGGTTCCACAGACATGACGGGTTCCACAGACATGACGGGTTCCAGACATGACGGGTTCCAGACATGACGGGTTCCACAGACATGACGGGTTCCAGACATGACGGGTTCCAGACATGACGCGTTCCACAGACATGACGGGTTCCAGACATGACGGGTTCCAGACATGACGGGTTCCACAGACATGACGGGTTCCACAGACATGACGGGTTCCACAGACATGACGGGTTCCAGACATGACGGGTTCCAGACATGACGGGTTCCACAGACATGACGGGTTCCAGACATGACGGGTTCCAGACATGACGCGTTCCACAGACATGACGGGTTCCAGACATGACGGGTTCCACAGACATGACGGGTTCCAGACATGACGGGTTCCAGACATGACGGGTTCCAGACATGACGGGTTCCACAGACATGACGGGTTCCAGACATGACGGGTTCCAGACATGACGGGTTCCACAGACATGACGGGTTCCGTCATGTACTCGAGCAGTCCCCCCCCCCCCTTCTTCAGGGGAGGGGCCAAATGAATTCTGCAGAAAAAAAACCTCAAACTGTGAAGCATGGCAGTGTGACTGTCATGGTCTGGGACAGCCTTTCTACTGAAGCTTTCATGTCAAGATTTTATTATGAATTTTGCATCAAATCAAAGCCCCCCCCCAGTAAAAAACACAAAGGGACATGAAAGCAGCAGCCATTAACTTATTTATTATACTGAATTTACGAAAAGTAAAAGCAAACACTTGAAGAAAGAGTCTTGTACATTTTTAGTCACGTGGTTTTCTGACTGTACACGCGGCGGATGACTCCTCCCACCTTCTGCTCTTCCGTCGGCTTCTCTAAAAAACATCCAGAAGCACACGGCGTGGACGCCCCGGCGCCGGAGTAAGGCGGTGTGGACGACCCCTTCACTGCTACAGGGAAATCAAAAGACTGGGGGTCCGACTGTTGGGTGGGGGTGGGGGGGGGGCTGTGCCTTCTCAGACTGAGACCTGCTGACAGAACGGCAGCAGTTTCTCTAACGCTCATTTATACCTGACTGCACCTGAATGCAGCAGCCCTGTGGGGGCGGAGCCAAACCCTGGAATCATGTAGATGATTGTTCTTTGACAAATATTTGTTCAGCGGGACAGGAAATGATGTCAGTGGTTATTTCAGCAAATATTTCTCTTTGTTTTAGTTTCAAAGGGGAGAAATGGAGGAAAATCCTTCAGGACCCGTAGAGGATGGATCAGCGGGGAACAGAAGAAGGCAGCGCGGCGGAGGGCCGTCATGGAGGAGGAGGAGGAGGAGGATGGATAATACAGTGAGGTCGACCTTCGGCGTCGGCTCCGAGCGCTAACAGCAAAGAGGAGGAGCTACGGACAAACATGGCGGTGGAACCGATCCGAAGCTCGGGTCTGGAATGGAAACGCTCTGACGGTGACCCGCGCTTCGGGAGTCCACGGCCCCCAGAACCCCCCCGACCGCCCTCTGCATGTGATGGTGTGTGTGTGGGGGGGCTGCTGTCGGAGGAGGAGGGGGGGGGGGGGTTACCATGGAAAGCAGCACACCAACATGCGGCTGAGGGCGATGCTCTTCAGCACCGTGACGGGGGGCGTCTGGGGGCAGTTTTTAGAGGAGGGGCGACTGCACAGCGCCGGACCCCCCTCCCCCGCTTAGAAGGTCTTCCTGTGGATGGCACGCGCTCTGTCTTCTTCATATTCCCGCTTGGATATCCACATCTTCTTGAAGGTATCCAGAGATGCCAGGATGGAGCCGCTGTGAGGGGGGGGGACACAAAGCATCATCCTTAATCTGCAACCCCCCATGGACCCCCCCACCGCCATCTTCCATCAGAAAGATCACAAAATCACAGAGTTGAACCGGCGTCTTACCCGATCCACGTGGAGTACAGACGCTCCTGGGGGGCAGAGATCTGGGGGGGAGAAGCAGAGGTCACAGTCAGAGGTCTGAGGTCAGGACGGACGGACGGATGGAGTCAAGAACCCGCCTGGAGGAGAACCGACCTTGATCTTCACGTCTTTAGGAGCCAGCTTCTTCACTTCGGTTAGTAACCGCTCCCCGAAACCTGCAGACAGACATGGGGGGGGGTCAGGTCTCTGAGGATCAGCCGATCAGCATCCAGGCCTCCAGCTCCTGCTGAGTTCTGGGTCCAGATAAAAGTGCTTCCTCGCTGAAGACTTTCACAATAAAGCGCCAGCGGGTGAGCCCTTGCCTTTGATGAGCGTGGAGCCCCCGCACAGCACGATGGTGGAGAAGAGCGTGCGCCGCAGGTCCATGTCAGACTTCTGGATGGCGTAGGCCAGAACCTCGTGGATCCCTGAGCTCTCCTCTCCGATCAGGTCGGGTCTGAACAGCAGCTCGGGCGCTCGGAACCTGGCGGGTCCGATCTGAGGAGCAGCAGGAGCGGGTTTCAGGGTTTCTGCCGGCAGGAGGCCTTTGGGGGAGGGGAGGGGTCTGCACTCACGTTTAAGGTGCTCCCGTCAGGAAGGACGTACTGGGCCTTCTCCGTTTCCAAGGTTTCGTCCTTCTGGGGGTTCAGGGAGAGGTAGCAGGCTCTCTGCGGAAAGCTCAGATCAGATCTCCGGCAGCAGAACCTCGCCGCTGCTCGACCCCGCCCCCCTCACCTCCTTCACGGTGCGGACGACCTCGAACTCGGCGGACGTGTTGAAGTTGTAACCCTCTTTGCGCAGCAGCAGGCGGAGGTAGCGCGACACGTCTCTGCCGGCGATGTCCACGCGCATGATGGAGTGGGGGATGGCGAAGCCCTCGTAGATGGGAACCACGTGGGTGACGCCGTCGCCAGAGTCCAGCACCACGCCGGTGGTGCGTCCTGTGGCGTACCTGCAGGAGGCGGAGCACCCACATGAGGGGCGGGATGCGATTGGAGGGAACATGAGCGGACAGACGGGTCTCCATCACCAACAGTCTGTTTTCCTGAGACGGAAACTTTCAAAATCTCAACCAGACGAGGAGAAAACATTGTAATACCAGGAAAACCACATTTCTGCTTTTAGATCAAGACTGTCACATTTGTGGTTCTTGTTTCTACCATTTGAAGTTCTTAGTTCAGAGTTTTCCTGACATCTCAGTTCCGTCTGTGTGGCTGAGCTGCCCCCTGCTGTCTGCAGAGGGCAGCACAGGGGGCGGGGGGCTCTTACAAGCTGAGCACGGCCTGCATGGAGATGAAGAGCGCCGGAACGTTGAAGGTCTCGAAGAAGATCTCTGCGGCCTTCTCTCTGTTCTTGCTGGGGTTGAGCGGCGCCTCCGTCAGCAGCACAGGATGCTGCACAGGAGCAGACGCAGACCGTCACTGAGCGCGCCCGCGGCGTCCCGCCTGCGCGTCCCCAAGCCGCGCTCACCTCCTCGGAGAACGTCTGCAGCTGCTCCTTGGAGTAGACGTACTGCCAGATCCTCTCCATGTCGTTCCAGTCCTTCACGATGCCGTGCTCCATGGGGTATCGCACCGACAGCAGGCCGCGGTGTTCCTGCCGCGCAGAACAGACACGGCTTCACCGGAAAACGCTTACAGAAACATCAGAGCTTAGAGGAAGCCACGCGTCAGAGGAGCAGCAGCAGACAAACGTCTGTGGAAACACTGGTTCTGAAAGGAGTCCACGGGTCAGAACCGGCAGCGGGGAGACCACATCGTTCCTTCAATCTCACAGAAACCTCTGTACCGCCATCACCACGGAAAATACACAACACAAGAGTGAACAACTGCAGACACAACGGGTTTCATTAAACTAGGACTAAACTGTTTTACAATCAGGATGGATTAATAACTGTTTATGTGGATAACTATGTTGAAGAAAGCCTCTGTCCACTTTTCCCGCAGCTGCTCCTCGTTCTTCTGCTGGTCTTATTGGTTTTATTTATTTATTTTATTGGTTTTATTTAATGTATCGATTTTTATTGATTTTATTCTTATTGTGTTAGTTTGTTGTTTTGTTTTATTCTGCATTGTTCAGCACTTTGGTCAGCTTCTGCTGTTTTAAAAGCACTTTATAAATAAAGTTGACCTGACTGGTCTACAGAGTTTTCTTAGAGGTTAGTCAGAAATCGCACAAAAACAAACAAAATCTCAGCATTTTCTTTCTTTTGTTAAAAGTTAAAACCTTTAAATAAAGTTGTTTTTGAATAAAACCATTTCTATAACTGTCTGCTCCAATGAGTTCTATCACTAGAGGAGACATCACGTGGTTCCTCATGGGAGGAGAGCACCGCCATCTTGGTGAGGTCAAGTTACTACTGCAGTGCATGCATGTGAACACATTTTGTGCATAATTCCAGTTCATTGTTTGGGTTTCAAATGCCAAAATCAGAGAAATGAGTCCATGAAGGAGGAAGGTATATCATATCACAGGTAAGTATTTCAATTTTTTTTTTAATGCTGCAGGGCTTCATTGATAGAACACATGTTGACATGCATGATGCTGCAGGGATGTTACCAACATGCTGCATGATGTACGGATAATTTGCTGTCGACATAAATGTACATTTAATTTTGCTAAACCTCTATACAGCATACTAGGCTATTATAGTAATGTAGATGTATCCATTTCTGACTCAGTGACTGAACTTTTCTTGCAGGTTTCCAATGGACTCAGACTTTAGGGAAAAGTGGGTCTTAGCTGTCATAGAGCTAACCCAGATGGATCACTGTGGTACCAACTAACAACAGTCTGAGCGTTCAAAACATTTGTGGAAACACATTTAGATAAGATGCCAGACTGTTTGCTTGAAACTCGGCACCATAACACAAATTGATCAGCCACATGAATCAGTATAAATCTATTGTTCACTTTTGGACGATTTCTGAATATTTTTTTAATTATTATTATTAGACTTATTTTGTTTTTATTATATATTGACTTATTAATTATTTATTGTTATTTATTGTTTGTATTGACTTGATATTGATTTATTATTATTATTATTATTGACTTATTGTTGGGTTTTTCTAAATAATTATAAATTACATGTCAAAGAGGTCTAAAACTTCTAAATGTTTAGAAATTATTTTTAAAAATTCTTTGTAATTTTTTTTTATTTGTAAGAAGTCCTGCAACAATGCATTTGCATTAAAGTTTGAGCTTTTAAGGCTGACTGTTTCTCTTCTTTAACAACAACAAATGATGTATCTATATATATATTATATATATAAATATAATATATTTAAATATATGTATAAATATATATATATGTAAATATATATATAGTATATAAAAGCTACTTAGACACCACTAAAAGTAATAGAAATCATTGTCATGTGGGCGTCGTCGACCTCACCAAGATGGCGTCGCGCTCCGCCACCATCGGCCAGGCTTCTAAAGCGGGCGTGTCTCCTCTAGTGATATACCTCATTGGTCTGCTCCACCAAACATGAACAACCAAAACAGTATTTAACTCCACAAAGGCAACAAGCAACAGAAAACAAAACCTCCTCACATTCAGCAACTCTTATTTTGAAAAACCTTTGGTACCTCTGCCTTAGGGCCGATGAAGAGGTCTCCCTCCAGGGCCCCCGCCATCACGCGCACATGCTTGGGACGTCCCACACTGCAGACAAACCACTGATTCAGGAACAGAGACACATTTCTGAGGAAGTCTTCAGCCCCCATCAGAGCGTGCACATGGAAGCGAGCGTGCACATGGAAGCGAGCGTGCACATGGAAGCGAGTGTGCACATGGGAGCGAGCGTGCACATGGGAGCGAGCGTGCACATGGGAGCGAGTGTGCACATGGAAGCGAGTGTGCACATGGGAGCGAGCGTGCACATGGAAGCAAGCGTGCACATGGGAGCGAGCGTGCACATGGGAGCGAGCGAGCGTGCACATGGAAGCGAGTGTGCACATGGGAGCGAGCGTGCACATGGGAGCGAGCGTGCACATGGGAGCGAGCGAGCGCGCACATGGAAGCGAGTGTGCACATGGGAGCGAGCGTGCACATGGGAGCGAGCGCGCTCATGGGAGCGAGCGCGCACATGGGAGCGAGCGCGCACATGGGAGCGAGCGCGCACATGGGAGCGAGCACGCTCATGGGAGCGAGCGTGCACATGGAGCGAGCGCGCACATGGGAGCGAGCGCGCACATGGGAGCGAGCGCGCACATGGGAGCGAGCGCGCACATGGAGCGAGCGTGCACATGGAGCGAGCGTGCACATGGGAGCGAGCGTGCACATGGGTGGGTGCGTGCTCAAAGGAATGACTGGGTAACAGCTGTTAATTCATTCATGCAGGTACTTCCTGTTTGGAACGCGAGGGGGGGAGGGCCACTCAGTCCAGTTCCTGTATACAGTCAATGGTTCAACACTTAAAACACAGAAAGGGGGCGGGACTTACTAGTTAGGGAAACAGTATTTGGGGATCTGGTCACCAGCAAAACCAGCCTTGATGACCCCTGAACCCTGAAGAGAAAAGAAACACCAAAGATCAGAGAACTGTGAGAGCGTGTGCGTCACGCGCGCACGTGTGTGTGTGTGTGTGTGTGTGTGTGGCTATATCCCTCTCAAAAGTATGTTGCATCTGTGAAAATGATTTCCACACATGCATGTCAACAACATTTGTCAGGAATGCAGAGAATGATTGAAGTGCGAGCGGCAGACGGACAGGAACCACAGAACCGTACGGTCAGGAACAACCGTGCCCGCAGCGTTTAACGGCGTGTTCACATCTCTGGTTTGACTGGAAAAAAACTTGGAAACACACAAGTACACAAAAACACGCACACGGTCATGAGATCCTGCCTGAGGACACGAGCAGACGCTCCCTCTGTTCTCTTGGTTCTGATGGGGAGGATTAAAGTTCTGAGCCTTGGTTCCTCACACCCCCATGTTCTGATAGTCCTCAGTGGTTCTGATCAACAGTTGGACCAACTTTGTGGACGTTTTTTTTTAGAGATTTTTCTAGAGACTTAGCGTTCTCTGCAGTCAAACACAGAACCCCCCCAGACGGTCCGGGAGGGGGGGGGGGGCTGATGTTTGGACCGAACGGCCGCTCTGGACCACCTTTGGGTCAGTGATAAAGTTCGGGTGCAGATGGCTGCAGGGGCGCTAACCCCCCCTAATCCAGATTAATAACCGCTGCAGCAGCGTCAGGTTCGGTCACATGATGGACGGAGGAGTCTGCGTCTGTCTGGTTTGTTTCTGCGCAAAGCTGTCATTTCCGCTCCATCCTCATCATGAGCCTCCCGCGGCCGTGCCTCGACACCTGCACCAATCACCGCAGACGGACGGCATCCTGACAGCCGTCTCAGCTAGCCGTTAGCACTGGAAGCTAGCTTGGAGCTGCCGTCCAGCCGGAGTGCGTGGCTCCTTCCGTTATCCCGCAGATACTGCGGGGGTTTGGGAGTTCGAGCGTTCAGGTGCGCTGTGTTCGTCTGACATAGACACCTGCGGCGCGTGAGCGCGTTGGAGCGCGCGCGCGGACACAATGGTTACCAGGGGCTAACGGCTAGCAGGCAGCGGCCTGCGTTAGGGTGTGGATGAATGACATCATCATACTCACATTATCGATCACAACCGGCTGGTTAGCCAAGATGTCATAGGACTCCATGACGGACTGGGCGTTTCTGCTGTGTCTGTAGAGGTCCGCGCGCGTCTCGCTCGAGCCTTAGTGTTTTAATCATGTAAGAGGGAAACGCCGTGTCACCGTGCAGTCCGCCGACTCGACGCCGCCGCTCCTTAGTGCCGCTGCCGCTCAGCGTGGCCCCGCCCCCCAACCAAAACAACCACACATCCGCTTGACTGTCAACGGGAACGGACCAATCACAGCGCGGGATTTATGGACTGACAGACATTGGAGCCAATCGGCTCGTTTGATGGTCATGCGGACGCTGGGAAGGAAACCGTTGTAGCGATGATCCGGGGCCTGTTTCAGAAAGGAGGTTCAACCAACTCTGAGGTTGAACTTGAACTCTGAGTTGGTCTACCGAGAGATTAACAACTCTGAGTTTTCTGTTTCAGAGCAGCTGATCGGAGTTAGGTTAATCAACTCTGAGTGGACTGAATCGGAGTTGAGCGTGCGCACCGCGACCATAAGAAGCCATTATCAATGGAGCGCAGATATTACGAGTCCCCATGGCAACCGTGGAAACAAAGAGGTCTGCATATTTTTCTCCAGCTGAACTTGACGTGCTGCTGCAGAGTTACAGTGAATATGAGCACATATTCCAGAAGAAAAGCAACACCGCTGCATCTGCAAAACAGAGAAAGTTAGCGTGGGAAACATGGAAAACATAGCTGCTCACGTTAATGCATAAGTTTGCATTTAAATCATTGTTATAAAATATTGGCTGTAATAACTTTTTAAATAGCGTAAGGTGTGAAATTAAAAAATGGCGATATTTAGGTGTCCTTTTGAAGTGTTATTCCTGGTGTAATTGCATGAAATGCTGCATAGTGTACAGAGCCAATCTGGGGGAAAAATGCATTTAACGTCGGTAATGTTTAGAGGACTTTTTTGTTAACCTTCCCCTTTTGCAAACGTTGGTCAGTTTATTATTAATACATGCAATTGTGTTTTTAAAAGTGAACTTTTGTCTACTGTTGAACCTTTCGCTGCGCGAAGACTTCTCCTTTCTTTCTTTTCTATCGTCTTTCCGACCGTGGTCAGAAGCGCAGGGGAGATTTCCGTCAGAAGGCAATTCTCCTTCGGGGTTCACTTCCCCGTTCAAAACCCTCAACCTCCAGAGCGGATTAAGAATGACCCCAAAACAGTTATTCTGGGAACGACACCTTCTCTTTATTTAACTAAGTGCTCCGTCCTCCGAACACACAATATACACCACGCACACGCCTCCGCTCCGTGCTCACCCCCCCCCCCCCCATCTGCACCTGCACTCGCCCCTCCCCTTGTGTCTCGTGGATCGCACCCCGCTCAGCACAAACACGCTGCAACACTACCCTTGTATTGATCAAGTGGTATAGGTTTATATTGGATTAAGAAAGTAAGCAGTACTAGCAAATTGTGTTTCCAAAAAGTAATTGTTACATTAATCTAATTCAATGTCCCTGATTTCATTTTCATGTAGATGCAATCCTGCAGGAAGTAAAAGAACATGGCAGCAGCTAAAAATGAAGTATAAAACATAATTCAATCAGGTCAAATTTGAGCATGTCATGATGTAGGCTTTGTTGACAATATTTGACATATGAAACATCTACATAGCAATATCTAATGTTGTTTTCATTGTATATATATAATTGACTGCAACGAAAAACGGTAACGCTCAAACAAAAACGTGTGGGAAAATGACAAAAAATCGAGTCTTCTCAAAATCCTCGTACGAGGTAAATATAATTCTCTATGAATTAATGCAGCCTCCTTGTCTATTGGGTCCTCCAAAAAAGGACAAGTCATTCTTGTCACTTAGCTTGTCTCTGTGTGTGACGGAAATGTGGGCAATGAAGGTTGAAGCGAAAAATACCGCTTCGTCTTTAAAAAGGGGAGGGGACTGGCAGAAACTTTGAGTTTGGAGAATAAAACCTGCTCCCGACCAGGTTAGGTTCACAGCATAAGTAACCATGGATACTGACTCAGAGTAGAAGTTACCTCTCTTTCAGAAACGGGTTTGACTTACTCTGCTTTCTCTGGTTTAACAAACCTCCCATTCTGAAACGGAAAACCCAGAGTTTCCCTGATTTCAGGGTTAACTCACTCAGAGTTTACACTTAACCTCCTTTCTGAAACAGGCCCCCGGTTTTGTTCTTCAGTTTATACATCGATGATATGTTTTTTGCTAATAAAAACCTGAAATCTTTCACTGAAAATTGAACTGCAGCAATATTTTAAATTAATTTCTGCTCCAAAAAATACAAAGGTTAAAAAAACGATTAACATCTGTAAATCTTTAGGGTTAGTGACATGTTTATTTTTTGTTACTCATTTATGTCATTCTGTGATTGCTATGTTTGGTTATTATTGATCACCAGTTTGTTTACATTTTTTTATATTACTTATAATTTTGTTCTTAATACTTAAGATTTTCAAAAAGTCAAAACAAGGTTGTTTCACATTCAGAACTATGCTTTATTCATATAGTATATTTTTGTATTTTTATAAATGTCGTATTTTTGTATTGTATTCTGCAAATGTTCAATAACTAAACAAACAAACAAACAAACAAATACTTAAATAAATAGATTCTTATTTCAAAAAGCACCAAACAATAACAGCTATGGTTGGATAGACAGACAGACAGACAGATACATTTATCTCAGAATTCTGAGATTAAAGTCAGAATTTTCCCCTTTTTCTTTTCTCCTAATCCTCTTCCGTAGTTAATATATGTTTGAACATTGCCCATAAAAATAACCCAAAAACATTTATACAGATTTTTTTGCGTCTGTAATTTCAATGTTCACCATTTCCCAGTCACAGTGAATGCCACATGGTACGTCACTACCTTCGACCAATCGGACAGCAACTCACCCACCAAAGAAGGCGGTACTTCCGCTAAACTTCCGGATGATCTGAAGACACAACAATCATCGAGAGCTGAGTTTTTAAAAACCTTTTGGGACGTTTTACCGGCCGGTACGTAGTTAATCTGTGAATGTGATTCGTTGTAGTTTACATGATTTTTAAATGCGTGTGTTTTAGTGTGAATGTTGGTTTTTAAAGTGTCGCGTGAGCTTAAATGTGTGTTAAAGTGATGCTAAGCTAAGCTTGTTTACATGGATGTCTGCTGTAGGTTTAAGGGCAGACAGGAGTCTGAGGGAGCTTTGCTGTCCATGACTTCAATAAGGTTTAACCAAACTACATCAAAACAGTAAAGACAAGAATATGTGTAGAATGTTTGTGTTTATGTCCAACAGGAGGAGAAGTTTCACATTTTTAGTTAGTGTTTCTGTGTTTGAGTTGGAGTTTATGGGTCTGGATGTTCAGAAGCAGATCTCATGGGGGAGGATACTTTGGGAACACATTTTAAAATAAGAATACGTGATTCTGTTCCCCACTTCTTTTTTTCCCCTCTCAGACCCCCCAGGCCAAACAGCCAGAGTCAGGTTTAGACACGAGCAGAGAAATTCTCAGGAACCGTTGTCTGTTCTGTGACTCGTGTTCAGGGAAACGTCTGCTCCGTCAGCGAGGACGGTCCTGCCTCCTGCTTGACTCTTTTCTCTTCTGGTTACAGTTGGGACGTCCCTCAGGATGTTCTGTTAGGAGACAGCTTCAAAACCAAAACTAAAAGCATGAAAAGGAGTTTCCCTGCTCTGATTCTGTCTGAGTGTTTTTAAACAGCCAGAGGATTTGTGTTTGTTTAGTGTGACTCCAAATCTAATAAAGATTGAAATACATTTTTAAAGGAGTTTGACTGAAAATATTTCTAAAAAATGTTGTTTTTCTACAACCCGAATGCTGTTGAGGAAGGATTCAGACATTCTTTCATTGTGGTTTGAGCGTTTAGCTGCAAACGTAGACATGAACCTTCTGGCTGCATCAGAAACCTTCATCTGAGTCTGTTTCCAGGTCACATCTGGGGTCTGATGGTTCCGGGTCTCTGACAGTAGACTGATCAGCATGGCGCCCCCTGTTGAGAACACAGAGAAGTAAGAAAACAGCCTTTGGCATCTCCCGTCTGGTCCAGTTTGATCCAGGTTTCAGTCCTGGTCCGATCCAGAGCTGCTTTCCTCTGACGGTCCTCCTGGCTCTGCTGGTGTGAAAGCACACCTGAACAGAGGAAGTCCTGGGGTTTCTGTTCTCTTGCAGTTCAGATGGAGGCCGTGGACCGAAGGTGGAGCGGTTGTCCGATCAGATCAGGTTCCTGTTCTTGTGTGCTGAAGTGTCCTTGGGCAGGAGGACCTCCTTTGTCCTGACGCTGGGACGGGTGTGTTTCTTCCATGCAGTCTTCCTCTCTTTGTGCAGAAGCTGCTGGGTGTGCTTTGCCACGGAGCGGGACGACGTCACCGCCGAGTGGGTGAGCCCCTGCAGGTGTAAAGGATGCACCAAGTGGATCCACCAGACCTGTCTGCAGCGCTGGCTGGACGAGAAGCAGAGGAGCAACGCCGCAGGAGGCGTCAGCTGTCCGCAGTGCGGCACGCAGTACCACATCATCTTCCCCAAGATGGGTGAGGAAGAGCCGCTCGTGGTGCGGTTTGACCCGAGTCCTGTGAGCCTGAAAGCATCTTATGCAGCCATGACGGCACATTTTCTGAGCAAAGTCTTACTGAAAGTTTGGGGTATTTATCTATTTGATCATTTATTGTGTTTTATTATATCATACTTACTTATTTTTCATTCATTCGTTTAACTTAAAAGACCGAAAGTCTTGTTTGGTAAATCACTTAATAAGCTTAGAAAAAAAATAAAGACTGAAGAATAAGTCTTATTCTTTAGTCGTTTCTTTCCATAGAGCCATCCTTTTTATCCTTTAGTCTAATTTCATTGTATTTTAACGTATTTATTTTGTATTTAATTATAAAGTTGTTGTTTTTTTACTGAAAAGAGAGCATTGTTATTTTATTTATTTTCTTCCATTTTTTAAATTATTCAATTTCATTTATTGTTTTTATTTGTTTTCTTATTTCAAAATGTTAACATATTAGTTTTGTTTATTTTTACTGAAAAGACTGAATGTATTTTTGACAGAAAGACTCTGTTACTGTAATAGATTACTTTAGTTCCTCCTGATGGTAAATGCTAAATGTCGTATACTTATATAGCGCCTACCTTCTTACGAAGGCCCAAAGCGCTTTACAGTCACAGTCCCATTCACCCATGCACACACACATTCACACACTGGCGGCTCCGCTGCCGAACACTGGCGCCAACCTCCCACCAGAGGCAAGGTGGGGTTCAGTGTCTTGTCCAAGGACACTTCGACACATGGGCGTACAAGGCGGGAATCGAACCTGCAATCTTACGATCATGAGTCGACCGCCCTACCACTGCACCACGGCCGCCCACTGATGCCATCAGCAGCACTTTAATATCAGCTGTTCAGAGAAATCCTGATCTTCATTGATAGGGAGACGATGACCTTTAACCTTTCAACCCCCCAGTTTAGAGAGATGTTCAGATGAAGAGTCCGATCTCATTTCTAGACCCGGTTCTGTCCCTCGTTGGTGCAGCTGCTGTTTGATTTCAGTCAAAGTTAAAGAGGAGCTCATGTGGGGGGGGGTCCGGTGCTCCTGCTCAGGCCTTTGCTCTCCTCTGCTCCTCAGGTCCGCTGGTCTTCTTTCTGCAGCAGGTGGACAGAGCTTTGTCCCGGGTCAGCCCCTTCGCCGCCGTGGGCGTGCTCATCGGGACGGCGTACTGGTCGGCGGTGACTTACGGCGCTGTGACGGTCATGCAGGTCGGTGGCGGAGAGCCTTGTGCTGTGGCGTCGCTCGTCCCTTACCCCCCTGCTGCCCTCCTCTACAGGTGGTGGGACATAAGAAGGGTCTGTATGTGATGGAGCGAGCCGAACCGCTGGTTCTGCTCATGGGGCTGCCCACAATCCCCGTGCTGCTGGTTCTGGGAAAGATGATCCGCTGGGAGGACGGCGTGGTCAGGCTGTGGCGGAGGTTCTGCAGCAGATCGGACCTCCATCCAGGTAGGAAACCGTTTGGATCCTGGTTCTGAAGAAGCTGAGGCCCGTAGAGGCTGACTGTCCAGAGTCTCCTCAGGCTGTGGAGTTCTCCCGCCTCGGGCCGACAGACCCGGTCCAGAAGATCACATGTCTGTGTCCAGAATTCTGTGCGGGGCGCTCATCTTCCCGTCCGTCGCCAGCCTGGTGGGGCGGCTGCTGTTCCGGCGCGTTGCCTCCAACCTGCAGAGAACCATTCTGGTGAGACCCGATCAGGACAAAGTTCAGCTCACGAAAACCCGAGTCTGCTGAGCGCGCTCAGTGAGGACTTCGGTCTGCTGAGCGCGCTCAGTGAGGACTTCGTTCTGCTGAGCGCGCTCAGTGAGGACTTCGTTCTGCTGAGCGCGCTCAGTGAGGACTTCGTTCTGCTGAGCGCGCTCAGTCCAGACAGACCAAACACTCGCAGACCAAAGATCTGGATCCGGATCAGGAACCTCTGACTAAAAACTAGAATCTGGATTCTTCAGGTTCCATTTTTGATTTAAAAAAAATTATAAATTTAATGGTTAAGGGTTCTTAATTTATAAAAATTTGAAAAAGAAAACATGAATACATACAGGCCAGACTTATGGGTAGTGTTTTAAAATTTAACATTTCAGAATCACCCTAGAAATGATTAAAGGTCAAAAAATGTTTCAGAAATCAGATTTTTTAACGATTTTTCCTTTTTTACTTGTTTTTTATATTGCTACATTTTAAATCTGATTTTTAAACTAATTAATTAAAATTAAAATTATTATTTTTTTTTTACAGGGGGGCATCGCCTTCGTGCTCATCAAGGGGGGGTTGAAGGTGTATTACAAACAGCAGCAGTACGTCGGTCAGACCAGCAGACAGATCCTCAACTATCCTGACGGACAGGCGGGCGAGCCGGCCGCTCAGGGCGGGGCCCAGGGCGGGGCCCACGCAGAGGACGGCGGGAACCAGTGACTCCAAACGAGTCTGGGGAGCTGGGGGGAGTTTATTCTAGAGGCCTTCTCCTCCCCTGTATCCCCCAAAGCCACCATCCTCGCTGCCCCCCCATCAGAGGTGCCTTCTGGGAGTTTTCTGTCTGAGCTTGATGCTGCGTCTGCTATGAACCTGAGAGCAGCGCAAACAAAGATGGAGGCTGCTGCGCCGCTCTGAGCCGATCAGCGACGGGCCCCCGTCCCGAAGAGGTTTCTACGGAGGAAAACCTTCTAAAAAAACTCTTTATATAAAAACGTGATTCTTTTTATTCAAAGACAATGACTTGCTGTGTTTTGACTGAATTTTGGGGAATTATTCAGGAAATCTTGTGTAGAAACACAGCAGATGGGATGTATTTTGATCAGTTTGCAAAGGTTTTCTATTCTTAGAAAAGGGCTTAAACGAGTTCATTTACTTTTTTAAGGAACTGAGAAATGCCGTAATGTTTGTAGCGAACAAGCTGCTCGTGCTTCCTCCTGAACGCCACAGTTCAGTTCTTCTTCCTCCATCAGGACGCGTCACTCAGACCATTTCTTTCTTTCAACGAGTTCTGCTGATTGAAGTGTGTAATTTATTGGACATCAGGATCATTTTATGAAGTAAGAAGCTCCTGGAAATGCGTTAAATGAAGCTGAATTAAGGTGACGTTGCTTTCAAAATAAAGACAGATATAATTCCTCATGTCATGTTTCTATTATCATTTTATATTCACAAGTTAAAAATGTATTTAATTTTTTTAAATAGGGTGTTTTTGCGTAAATATTCTTATATGTGGTTTTAAGTTTTAAAAACGAATATTTGATTTCATTAATTTTATGAAAATTTTATTATTGTATTATTAACAACATATATTTTATAATGTGATTTTTCTTTTACAAGAAAAAAATTGCATTAGTAAAGCATGTAATAAATGAATGGCTTGTAAATATTGACATTTTAAGGATTAGTGTCACTTCACGCGCTGATAGCTGACCAACCGTCCATTTATAGGATCAGTGGGGTAGAGCCCGCCCTCTCTGCTTCCTCATTGGCTGAAGAGTTTCTGTTCGAGGCGCTGATTGGCTGGCGGTGAGACCTGCGGGAGAAGCCTGCGAAGAGGCAGGAAACGGGCTGTTGTGACCGGGAATCAGCGCAGGTTCACGGCTGAACGCTCCACCGCGCGGCGGGCGGCATGAGGAGAGTCACGGTTTTCGTCAGCGGGACCTCCACCCACGGAAAGGTGAGACGACGCACATTTAAGGCGGGAAACGTGTCCGGTGAGGGCTGAAGGCGGAAGCGTGGGCCGCTCTCTTCCAGGTGGTGGCGCTGTTCGGGTCCATGGAGGACCTGCTGAGCGCGGCCAGCTCCAAGCTGGGGGTCCGGGCCTCCAGCGTCTACAACGGAAACGGGGGCCTCATCGACGACATGGCGCTCATCAGGTGAGCCACGCGCGTCGGCTCGTGCGGGGGGCGGGGCCTGGAAGCTGAGGTCAACCTGTGTGTTTCTGCAGAGATGATGACGTGCTCTTCATCTCAGAGGAGGACTCCTGTGAAGGTGAGCAGACCCTCCACCTGCTGAAGATCCCCTTTGACCAGGTCCTGTTCAAAAACCGCTGGACCTGGACTGCTCAAACCTGGATTAAATTATGCATTAGATACTAAAGAACACATTAAACACAGTTTCTGATTTGTGAAACCAGCCTCTGATTTGTGAAAATGTGAAATAGGATTCATTTGACCGCATTTTGCGCATTGAGTAAATGGTCTCACTATTTTGAACACATAGGTCAACGACATCTCCAGCTCTAGAAACTAGAAAACAACCCCATAACTTCAAAACTCCCAAGCAAAAACAAAAAAAAAAATTAGAAAAGACATAACAAAAAAGGAACAAACCAGCAAAAAAAAAAAAAAAAAAAAAAAAAAACCACACACACACACAAATAGATGCCAAATCTGACAGTTAGCTCTTATGCATGGGTAAAAGGATATAACATTACATAATAAATAATTGAGGTCATTTCTAGTTTCTAGAGCTGGAGATGTCGTTGACCTATGTGTTCAAAATAGTGAGACCATTTACTGTTGAAGTCATCCATTCTGTTTAGCAATCTATATGATAACCTCTCTAGCGCTGCAAGTTGACCCAGAGAGGTTTGCCAGTGAGTAAAGGATGGAGTCGATGGGCCCTTCGATTCGCTCACCAACAGTTTCCTTCCCAGCATTACCGTTGTTTGGATCCACTGTGAGAGAGGAGATGACACACGACTGAGAACTGAGGGGTCCCCTAGTACATAAAGTCTACTCTGGAAGGGAACGTCTTGACCAACCACCTTCTCCACCTCCTTATGTATGGATGACCAGTAGCTCTGAACTTTGGGGCATTCCCAGAGCATATGTAGAAGAGTGCCTGTAGCATCCTGACACTTCCAACATGCAGATGTTTTTGCTAATCCCACTTTATGCAGCCTGCTGGGTGTCCAGTAAATTATATGTAGGACCTTAAATTGAACCAATCTTGTTCATAGTTCCCTTGATATATTTTTAATATTTTTAGTTATCCCATTCCATTCTGCCTCTGTAAAATTCATATTTAAATCAGTTTCCCAGGTTTCCCAGTATCTAAATCATAATTTAATCCAGGTTTGAGCAGTCCAGGTCCAGCGGTTTTTGAACAGGACCCGGTCAAAGGTGGACTCAATGCGCAAAATGCGGTCAACAAATCCTATTTTACGTTTTCACAAATCAGAGGCTGGTTTCACAAATCAGAAACTGTGTTTAATGTGTTCTTTAGTATCTAATGCATAATTTAATCCAGGTTGAGGCAGTCCAGGTCCAGCGGTTTTTGAACAGGACCCGATCAAAGGGGATCTTAGTGCGAAAATAACAGTGCAAAGCTCCTTTAGTGCACTCGCGAATCGGAAGCTGTGAATCGGAAGCCAACTTCAGCGTCGTCCACCTGCTTCAGGTGTTCGATTCTATACCTGTGGGACTTTTTCAAAACCCGCGAGACTTCAAACGAGCCTTTGATCTGAGATAATTCCCTCATTTTCGGTATAACTTGGACTCTTGGAGTTCTTCTGCATCAGACTTTTACCTTTACTCTAATACATGTATGCTGATGATCCAGTACTTTTACTCAGTTACTCTTTGGTTTGCTTGAATCATTTTCTCTGTTTACGTCACAGGTGTACACAGACAGTATATTATTGGGTTGTACTACTGCACGCACACATACTATAACAAACAGGAAGTTTGTTTTTTATGTAGTTAATAACTATTTTTATTTTAGATTAGAAAACATGAGGATTTAGAACCAAAGAGATGCTATTCATCACATGAAACACTGGTTTTCTGTCAACTTCCTGGTTAACTTCATGTCCATGTTTGGATTCTGCCTCTTATCCATCCATCATCCATCCATCCATCCATCATCCATCCATCCATCATCCATCCATCCATCATCCATCCATCCATCATCCATCATCATCCATCCATCCATCATCCATCCATCCATCATCCATCCATCCATCATCCATCCATCCATCATCCATCCATCCATCATCCATCCATCCATCCATCATCCATCCATCATCCATCCTTCCATCATCCATCCATCCTTCCATCATCCATCCATCCATCATCCATCCATCCATCCATCATCCATCCATCCATCCATCCATCCATCCATCCATCCTCTTTATCCCTGTGCCACCGTACAGCCCGTTGATTTACTCCTGTTTGGTTTTGAGAAACAATTTCTACTGAAAAGATGAAAAAATTATGAATGATTACATTTGAAAAATCACAAAAATGCAATATTTGATCCATGATAACTAAAATATTAAATATTATTTAAAAAAACACTTATTATTGATTCTAATCCTGTAAATCAGAAACAAACAGCTGAGGGTTTTGCTGTGTGTGTAGTCTTATTGTGAAAGGGTTATTATTTTGTACTGAGTCTTATTGTGAAAGGGTGTCTCTGATGACATCAGCTGCTGGTTCTGTGCAGACCCTCAGAGTCAGACCCACACCGACTGGCTGACGCTGAACGTGGGGGGCCGCCTCTTCACCACCACCCGGTAAGCGCCTGCAGGGGGGGGGGGGGGGTCTCCTTATGTCTGGCTCTCATCCCCCCTCCTCTCTGTGTTTGCTCAGGAGCACGCTGGTCAGTAAGGAACCGGAGAGCATGCTGGCGCACATGTTCAGAGGGAAAGGTGACGTCCGTGTGAGCCGCCGCCGCTCGGCGTGGAGCACAAACGTGACGGTTTTGGTTTTTGCTTCAGACGTTTGGGCGAACAAGCGGGACTCTCACGGGGCGTACCTGATCGACCGCAGTCCCGAGTACTTTGAGCCCATCCTGAACTACCTGAGGCATGGACAGCTGATCATCAACGAGGGCATCAACCCTCTGGGTAAAGCCGATGGCCAGGGGGGGGCTCAGTCCCACGCCGACTTTCTCACCCCCTCTGTCCTCTGCAGGCGTGCTGGAAGAAGCTCGCTTCTTCGGCATCGAGCAGCTGGCTGAGCAGCTGGAGACCCTCATAAAGGTCAGACGCTGCCCTCCTTGCTCAGGTGTGTCCGGCTGTTTGAGCTCACCGCCTTTCTTTCCCATCCAGTCCTGCCGCCCCCCCGACGACCACTCCCCCCTGACCCGAAAGGAGTTTATCCGCTTCCTGTTGGCAACGACCACCAAGTCGGAGCTGCGCTGTCAGGTACGTGGACGGAGGTCCGAGTCCGAGATGGAGACGCCGATGCCTCGTCCGTCCAGCAGGGGGGGCTCTGCTCCAACTCATCCTGCCGTCAGTCAAACGGGTTTGTGTTCCAGGGGCTGAACTTCAGCGGAGCAGATCTGTCCCGTCTGGATCTACGCTACATCAACTTCAAGATGGCTAACCTGAGTGGAGCCAACCTGTCCCACGCCAACCTGAGCGGCGCCAACTTGGAGCGGGCCGACCTGTCCGCGGCCTGCCTGGACGTGAGATCCCGGTCCTCCTCCTGGTTTTCCCTGCTGAGTGTGGCGGAGTCTGACTCTGTGTGCGTGTCTGCGTGTGTGTCTGCGTGTCTGTGTGTGCATGTCTGCGCGTGCATGTCTGCGTGTGCGTGTCTGCGTGTGCGTGTCTGCGTGTGCATGTCTGCGTGTGCGCATGTCTGCGTGTGCATGTCTGCGTGTGCATGTCTGCGTGTGCATGTCTGCGTGTGCGTGCACGTTGCAGTCAGCCAACCTGCAGGGCGTGAAGATGCTGTGCAGCAACGCAGAGGGCGCGTCGCTGCGAGGCTGCAACTTTGAGGATCCTGCAGGAGTCAAAGCCAACCTGGAAGGTGGAGCCGCTTCTCAGCTGCTTTCATGGAGAAGCTGCTGAGGTTCTTTTCTCACGTGTGCATGTGTGCGTGATCAGGGGCCAACCTGAAGGGCGTGGACATGGAGGGGAGTCAGATGACGGGAATCAACCTGCGAGTCGCCACGCTGAAAAACGCCAAACTGAAGAACTGCAACCTGAGAGGAGCCACGCTGGCCGGGACCGACCTGGAGGTAAACGTGCACGCACACATGCACACTGTCGGTGGGGCTGCACCGTTGCCGTGGTTACAGCTCAGGTCAATTGTAAATAAAAGCTGCAGCTCATTGGGAGAAACACCTGCTGGATACACCTGTGGGATAAATATACACACTAACGCACACACACACGCACACGCACAGGAAGAGAGTGAAACAGGAACTTTTTGCGTCGAGTCGGGAGGATTGTGTTATGGTCAAACCCCCGCAGGCTCAAAGGCTGATGGGAAAAAGCGTCCCCTGTGAATTTGGGTTCTGGAGAACACGCCGTTTTGGGTTTCTCCCCGCAGAACTGTGACCTGTCCGGCTGCGACCTTCAAGAGGCCAACCTGAGAGGCTCCAACGTGAAGGGCGCCATCTTCGAGGAGATGCTGACGCCGCTGCACATGTCACAGAGCGTGCGATGAAACAACGACGTCTGAGGTCAACGCCCAACCGTGACGCACGGCTTCGATTCGTCGACGTGAAGCACGTATTTTTCTGAAATGGAACCGTTTTGGATTGTTGTTTTATTTTGAAAAGCTGTCATACTTTCTGTGCTTTTATTTTGAATGTCAGAAACACGATTAGGTGTTTTATCCTCCGTCTGCTGAGTCACTGGTTGCCATAGTGATTCTGGCCTTTTCCTGCATGAATTTTATTTTGAAATAAAGCGTTTTCAGAGATCACGTCTGGATGAATCTTTCCTGCAGAGCAGAAACCAGAAAAGTCCTCGTTTCCCCTCGGAGCGCCGGGAAGCTTCTGCCTCTTCCAGATGCAGACGACAGGCCGGTGGCGAGCGTTTGTGGAGGCCGCCGCAGCATTTCCCTCCCAGATGAACGCACGTCCGACACCAGCCAGGGTGTCACAGGTCAGAAGGATGAAGACGATTCAGCTGGAGGATCTGATGAAGATCTGGACCTTCGTCTTCGTCTGCTGAGGTTTCTCCTAAGGGGCATCAGCTCTGCACGATGATGATGATGATGATGATGAGGGTCCAGACTGGAAAGTGTTTTATTTCATGAACATAAACGATGGCAGCTGAGCTTTAGACACGTCTGCACTGAACCAATCAGAATGAAAGGTTGAAGTATCATAAATCTCATGGGTCAGTCGCCTTTTCGGCACGTTTCCACATCAATTCTAATGTTTTCATTCCAGTTAAGTCTCTGTTTCTCTGCTTTGACGTCCACATTTCCTGCTGCTTCATCAGCAGCCGATCCGGTTTCCATCCGTGCTGCGTTCACGGTCCTCCCTTCAGCGTCGGTCCAAACCAGCGCGGCCCTGTAGGGGGCAGGAAAGGGCAGCTCGACAGGAACGTGGAGGAGCTTCTCCCGCCGCGGCGTTGCTCTGCGGCGCCCTGTTTACGCGGGGAAATGAGGCTGTGGGCGGAGGGCCCTGATTGGTGGTTTGTGGTCACGTTTTCATACATCAGTCGTGGTCGTGGAGCAAAACAGTCAGAGCTGCTCACAGGAAAAAACAGCAGAAATGTCTTCTGGACTCAATTGTTTGTTCTGTCCATCAGTGTCCTTCATTGTCTGTTCATTCAATTCCATTTTATCTCTAGAGCTCCACATTTACAACAACAGTCGTCTCAACGAGCTGCAAACTGCTAGTTGTGTAATAAACATGAATCATAAAGAACAAACATAGTAAAACTAAACTAACGTCTCTGTCCTCAGACCCCCCCTCTCTGTACGGAAAACCTAAAAAAAACGGATTCCAGAAAAAACGAAGAATCTGTCCACATGAAGGAGGGATCCTCCCCCAGGACGGACAGATGGACCAGAACCCTTAGAGAGAAGTATCTTATCTAACTCTACAACTACATGGAGTTGGGGGACGGCTGGGGGCCCCAGACGAGCCAGAGGGGGGGGTCCATGGTCAGGCTCAGGGCCCCATCCTTCCGTCCCTTCATCCGTTTGTTGGTTGGTTCATTGAACCCCCGGTTGGACGTAGGCGTTCCTCGGTTCCTCTGCAGGCCAGGACCTGACAGGTGGTGCCGGTTTCTTCAGGGTGGGGCAGACTCATAGGTTTTCTTTTACAGATGATACCAACTGAGGAAATATTTGCTGATTAAACTGAAAGGTTCCCAGTCTAGAACCCTGAGGAACACCGTGGCTAACGCTGGGATGGTGGTACAGCGTTCTTCAGGTGATGCTTACCTGGTCTTTAGGCAGCGACAGAACCCTGGTGTTTGCCTGGGAAGGAACGTCTCTCTGCTCCCTGCAGTGGAACCCGGGTTTGGAGCAGATCTGGGATGTTCTCTGATGTCACGTCCGGTTGCGTGATCCAGGCGGTGTTGGCTGAGGGGCGGTCCGGTGCCAAACACGGCCCGGCTGGGGTTCTGCTGGCTGAGGCGGCGTGCAGCTGTTTGCCCACATGGAGGTCGGAGGAGTTTCTGCTGATGGGTCGGGTCCCTCAGAACACTGGAGCAGTGTGTTTTAGTGGGGGAGGGGGGTTCTGTCAGGAACCACAACCCGAGCGCAGCAAACGTCCAACAACAACTTCCTCCTGCTGGACGTCTGTCATGAATCCACAGACGGCGTCAGCTCTCACACCAAGGTTCCTCTGGAGAGTCTCCAGAAAACCCAGCTTTGCTGCAGAAACGGTTCTGGTTCTGGTTCTGGTTGGGTTTAAGCTCTCTCCATCTCATGTTCTCAGTTATTCTGAAGGTCATCCTGATGACTTTTCCTGAAGATGGTCTCTGATCTGCTCCTGCTCTCCGTCTCTGTGGTTTTAAAAGTTATTTTAGTCTTTTTTTGTGTCTTTACTCCACTTTGAAGTTCATTTTTTCATTCTTCTGTTTGTTTTGATTCCTCATGTTGTCAAAGCTGCACTTCTTCCTTCTGATGTGTGTTTGTGTTGTGTGTCTGTTGTCATCAGAACCATTTTGCCGTCTGTGTTGTTTCTCTTGTAAACTGTTGCTGTTCTTTTTCTCCAGATGTTTTGTGGTGTTGTGTTTTTTCTTCCTGTAAATGATTTTTATTTTGAAACTTCACTTTACTGTCTTTTAGTTCAGTTGAGTTTTATTTTGAAAGGCTCTGGTGATTTTTCATCTTATGAAAGTCTTAGATGTGTTTTTCCTTAAGTATTAATGTTAATAACAGATGGAGCTTTGTTTGTGTGTTTCTGCTCTATGTGCGGGTGGGAGTGTGCACGTGTGTGCATGTGTGTGTGTGTGTGGGATGTGGCTTTGTGAACTCAGAGAGGGAACATTTTCGTCAGGCCAAATAAAGCTGCCCGTGTAAACTCCACATTCCTGTGTTTGCGGTGCGTCTGTCTCCGTTTTATGGAGGGAGGGGCCGCGTGCGCTTGCTGCTCCCCACAGAAATCCAACATGAAGCTCTGTACACTTTCTGCTCGCCGCAGCAGAGGCGCCATCAACGACCCAAACCGACACCTGAGACCCCAGGTCATCCAACCCCCCCAAAAGTACTGTCAGAACATCAAAACCCCCCAAAGTGGTCCCACAGTCCAGGACCCAGGTGTCTGCAGGCCTGACGGCTCATTTTCACTTGTGCTCTTCATTTGTGTTTTTGTGTTCTTTGTTCCAGCAGGAACACTGATGGAACCTTTTGCTGGTGTTTTATTCTGAAAATACATGGCGTGTTCCTGTCATTGGTGACCTTCATTTACTGGAAGGGGCTCAGGGGTCAGGAGAAACGTCTGCAGACATCTGCAGAACCTCAGAGCTCCTCCATCTCCTCCAGCTGGACTTCTAATGACCTCACGGTTCTGGTCTGGACCGGACCAGCTGGTGCTGCTCACAGAGTACAGGCTGGACTGAAGGTCCCGTTTGACCTTTGGGGTCATTTCACCTTTACTTTGAAGGAGCAGCTTCCTGTTTCTGCCCGGCAGCCAGAGCCACAGTAAAACTACAGAGGTTTTGTGTTTGAAATGAAAGTAATTCCAGAAGACAGACGCCACGTGTCTTCATGCGAGGACGCGTCCCACACGGGAGGCGTCTGCAGAATGCCCGTCTGCCCGTCTGCAGTCACAGCAGATGTACCTTAAAGGGGCGAAAGGTCGACTTTGACCGACAGAAATCAGATTCCTCAAAGATCCAGAGGCGATTCCTCCTAAAACCCTCGTCCTGCCGGCTGTTTGGCCTCAGGGCTTAAAGGAGGTCCATTCTGGTGTCCAGGAATGTGCTTTTCATTTTTCTAAGCTGTCCTTGACGACTCTGGCTCTGCTCCGGTCTGTCCAGATCCTGGGGTTTGGCTGAGGTTGCAGGTCTGGGCGGGTCCAGAGAGCGCCGCTCTCAGTCTGCAGATCCACACACATGTGTTGCATTCACACCTCCCGGAGTGATTCATGCAGATCCTGGACCACTCTCCGACCCGGGTCCCAGAGGAACCAGAATCCTCTGCTTTCTCTGAGAGCGGAAACTGCAGCCGAACGGTTTTTCCTACAAAGAAGTGATGAAGACAGAAGAGGTCTGCCTCAGAGCGTGCCCTGACATGACCTCCAGAGCGGGTCCAGGCCTGCAGGCATGGTGAGAGGGACGCGGCCGGACCGCGGAGGACGAGGATGAAGATGTCATGGCTTCATCCTCGTCACGGCCGTGAGGGTCGCACGGTACGAGAACCATTTCCTCTGAAGATGCTGGAGTTTGATTCAGGAGAAGCAAACGAAGCTCGGGTGCATCATGGCCGCCGGCTGACAGGTGCAGAACCCCGAGTTCACCTGAGAAAAGTGAAGATGTGGAGAAAAAACATCCAGAGGAGAGTTTCTGTTCAAATGCAACTAAAACGACTTTAACTGAAGGTTAAATCCTCCAGTTTTCCAATTCGCCTTAAAGTAAAACGTAAAAAGGTGAAACAAACGGCGTCCGTCCATAAACCACATTTCATAATTCAGCTTGACAGATGTGAAGCCCCGCCCTCTGCCGTTTTCCTCGCCGCTCCAACCGCTCTGCAGACGCCTGGGTTCACCTCAGACCTCCAGCTGCTCCTCTCAGGTGTTTCCTCTGGTCTTTTCTTTTTCCATCAAGTTTTGTTTTCACTTTTAGAGTCGATACTCTGATGGATCTTTGGAGGTTCAGCTCTGAAGGTGGAACCCGTTCTCATCCAGAACCTCAGACCGGGTCAGTTCTGGGTTGATGGTTTGACCCACTGTGAAAGGTTCTGGACCTCCTAGACGCCCATCTGCGTCAGGAACCGAGGAAAGAGCTGAAGACTGTGAGGAGAGGAGACGGGAAGTTCACGCAGCGTCTGTCTGTGTTCACACTGAGGGGAATCGCACCACAGTTCATCTGCAGACACTCAGACGCTCCTGTTAGGTCCGAGCCCGAGTTCAGGTGAGCTGCAGAACACCTGCAGAACCAGGAGGACCACCAGAGGGAACAAGACCAGAACCAGACCTGGATAGGACCAGGACCTAACTTAAGTCTGACCAGGGCCAGATCTGGATCAGACAATGACCACACCATGCTAAAGATCAGACTTGGATTGGATCAGGACCAGATCTGGATTGGATCAGGACCAGGTCTGCCATAGGGGATGCTCTCCTAGCCAGATGTAAATCACAGAATGCTTTCTAGAATGACATCAAACTTAAATGATAGATGATAAACCGAACTAAACAGACTTTAAAGATGAACTACAACCCGATTGCTGGATCATGTGATCTTGGACAGCAGGACTGCTGGACCTTCGCTGTGATGTTGGAACACAAAGATGTCTTTGCTCCTCCACCAGAAGAAAGAAACGAGACGCTGGACGGAGTGAATTTCTGCCGGCAGACGTCTCGCTCTGGTTTGTGTCGTGGGATGAAGGCCACAGTATTTTCTTTGTGCTGAGCCGAACACCAACTACCACCCAGGAGGACACAGCGGCGGGCATTGTTTCCTCCTGACGCGCTCAAACACAGATCTGCTGATGAATCCACAATGGGATCCATCTGTGGCACGTTTCCCAGCCAGCGAGGAGGAAAAAGCTGTTTACCCGCACGCGGAGGCTCCGCCTCCTGATGGGTACAAGGAGCAAAGGCCCTCAGAACGGGTCGTAAAACATTAACTTGATTTCCGCCGTCGTGTCAAATGATGCAGAACAGGAAGTGTGTGAACGCACGAGGAAGAAGCGAGCCTGGAGACGATCCATCAGAGACTTTGTTCTGTTTCTGCTTCAAGATGGAAACTTCTAGTTATAAACCAAAACTCATTAATGAACCCAGTTAGTCTGAAACTCCTGTTGATGGAGGTCCAAGTCATTTATGGGTGAAACCATTAGTGAGTCTGGAATTCTTTCCAAATGAGGACCAAGTCTGTTTCTGTGCTGCTGGAAGAGTTTTTCCACACAGGAGGACGTCAATCAGCCTGTTTTTGGTTGGTTTCCTCAGTGGTTGGACCAGCCAATGAGAAGAGCTACAGTAGAGTCTGCTAAAATGCTTTTGGCTTTGTGGGATCAAACCACATAAAGACCTCCAACCGGCTGCAGACCGGACATGAGGCGTTCGCCAGATTACTCCAATAAAAGACCCAAAGACGCTGCCAAACCCAACCCTCCTCCCCTCCAACGAGTCGTCCCAAAGAACCAATTCAGAACCCACCTAAAGGCCACGCCCCGATGTCAAGCACCAATACATTAACTACATTTATTAAAACGTCTTCACTATGACCAATAAAGAACATATCAGAACACGATGTAACCATAAAAAAAAAAGGTTTTGGAATCAGAAACTCCAAAAACATTGAATCTAAAACCCATAAAGTCATCTTTGGTTCGGTTTTCAAAGCGTTGTCTTTTAATCACGATGATGTCATTTTCAGCCAAAGTCTCAAAAGCTGTGTGGTTTTCTAGGACCTAGTTTCTGCAGAGCGGCAGCAGTTCATCAGAAATTCACCTCTGAGTTGTGGGCGGGACTGTCGGCGCAGAACAACCCCGCTCCTCTTCCCATCATCACTTTATGTGCACGCTCTCCCTCTAGCTTACAGCCCCGGTCTGCTCCTGATCCACGTCCACTTGAACAAAGAGATACTCAGAAATACAGTTTCAGCTTAATTTTCCTTAAAAATGTCCTCCATCATCACAAAAACTAAAAAAAAATTATTTTCATCAGAGTTGGTCTTTAAAATAAATAATTTTGAACTTGTTCAAACAACTTCAGACGGTAACCTTCAGCACACCCCCCTGTGAGCATCCATCCTTGTCAACACTTGGGTGTTGGTACGACAGTGGTACGTTCCATTTTCATGACTTCTCTTGACGCGGCCGTACGAGCCTCAAGAGAACCAAAAGACACACCTGTGCTGGTCTGGTTCATGTGTGGCTAATCAATCCTGTTTGCTACCTTCATTTTCTGTGCAGTATTTGTCACTTTAGCCAAAGCAAAGATGAAAAATGGCCACCTGCAGGCTGCTTTTTTCATTCTATTATCATCAATAATTCTTATAATCCTATGATTCCATGTTTTCTGTTCTGTTCATTTATGTAAACAAACACGGTTCCTCTCACAGGAGGAGAGAAGTCAACATCCATTTATCTTCCTTCATGCTTCAATATTTGAAACAGTCCGTTTCTCTCATATCAGGTTAACGGGTCACATGTCTCATCAGGTCACCGTGGTTACCAGAAGAACACTGGATGGTCATCAGACGGTGGTCTGTCAAATGACATAATGTTGACATTTAATTGTCCATTTAATGGTCCTCAGAAGCACAGATAAACAGGAACACATGCACTTCTTCTGTCCTGTGGTGGGTTGGCGAGTGTCCCACCAAACAGGTGGGAGCAGCCGAGCAGTGAAGCGGAGCGTCTTATCCACACGCACATCAGCTGGAGGTGAATTCCTCTGAGGATTAGCCGCAGGTTGGACGGATCACTGCTCCATTAAAAGGATCACAAAGACTGAAGCTAGCAGCATTTCAGACACGTCAGGATTGTTGAAGTCAAACCAACAGTTTAAGGTCATTTTTACATCATGTAATAAAAAAAGAAATGATTTAAAGATGAGGCATCGAACGGCCCGGCACCATGCAGTGGAATGACAGTAACGTGTAGCATTTAATCAGTAGGTTTCCACAATACAGAAAAAGTTTAACACAACAGGTTGTAAAATAGCGTCTGCTCAAGCCGCCATCTTGGTCAGCTTCCCTGGAGAAGCTCAGGGTTTTTTTATGAACAAAATTCAAAACGACACGTTTTCCACCTGGAACATTCAGATCCAAAAACACAGGGTACTAAAGTGTTTCACAAATAGAAAACAAACTCTAAGCGGCAGATGAAAACAATATACTTACTAATTATTATCAGAAATAAATAAAACATAGACATATAAAACAAAACTAAAAGAAGCAATAAACTAAAATTATTCAAATAAAATAAAAAGAAACAAAGGCACTAATCCAGATAAACCGATCAATAGTTCATGAGTTTTATAGCTTTCTTATGCATTTTTGAAGGGATAACATGTCTATTATTAACACCTGGAATGATGCAACACGTCCCCAGCAGAGGGCGCTGTAGTTCACACAGGAGCATCGGTAACATCTTCTAGCTAGAATTCTCACCTGACGCTAGCTGGGCTAAAACTGCAGCGACGTACGCAGAAACGTTTCTTTACGATGACCTGAAGTGTCTTTAGGAACCCAACTTTAACGCTAATTCAACATTTTAATGTCACTTTTATCGATAATTCATTTCTGTAATCCAAAGTTCTCATGTTTATCACAGGAGATCCGTTCTATAAATAACCAGTGATTGGTGAAATTCACAGAGTATTATTCTAGATCTAGATTTCTCTCCTTTAAACTCTCCCATTCTGTAGGAAACTCGCCATGGAAGAGATTGACAAAGTCAGCAGCCAATCAGGATGCAGAACACAGAAAAAAGACAAAAAAAGACAGCGATGAGTCACATTGATGAGTCCGGTTGTCCTTTATAGATGCTAACATTTTTATTTTAGATATTTATTTCAGTTGTGGCTGCAGCCACAGTGGAGGCCTTCTAGCTTGGGGGGGGGCAGGGCACTTTGTTATTCAATAGTTTGTTTTCCGATTTTTTGAGAGCCATGTTTTCTTTTTGCTTCACAGCAAGAAGACACCGGTTCAAGTCATGGCTGGGGGGACCTGAACCAGAACATCAACGGGGGGCCTTTCTGTGTGGAGTTAGCATGTTCTCCTGCACATGCGTGGGTTTTCTCCGGCTTCCTCCCACCGTCCAAAAACATGCTCCATAGGTTGATTGGTTACTCTAAAGTGTCCATAGGTGTGCATGTGAGAGTGCATGTGTGTGTGATTGTGGACACTCTACCCTGTGACAGACTGTGACCTGTCCAGGGCCCCCCATGCCTTCGCCCACCAGTGGCCGGGATAGGCTCCAGCAGCCCCGTGACCCCTGAAGCTGAATACATCAATTGTTTTAAAGGTTTTCTGAATGTTTCGTTTTGCTTTTATCTTTGAGATCATTGGAACCTTTATCTCTGGAGTTGCAGCTCTAGTGTTTCCGTTCTTCAAAGCGGCTTCGTTTTTCTTCAAATGACCTTAACCGCGGTTGAAGAGTTCCTGGTTTTTGCCGTCGCTCCCGTGTTAAAGGGTTAAATGACAGGTTTTTGTGCCACAAACCCTGAATTCCCTCACTAATGATACTTCTGAACCTGGATGACATTTCCAGGGTTCTTTGTGTCCGCTCTCCACGTTTCTGACATGTTTTGATGAAGAAGCGGGAAAATGTGTTCAGATTTTGATTGACATGTTTGGAGAAATTCTCCTCCTGGTGGGGGGGTTTGGGTCAAATTGACCCCACATTCTGTGTGTGGGCAGCTTTGAGCGTTTGAATTGGTTTCTTTGGTTCTTCTTCATAACGAGCTGGGGGAGGTGAGGGGGGGGGGGGTCATGCGTTCCTTGTTCTGGTGGATAAAGAGGCAACCAGAACCCTTCAGACAGACGTGACGTCATCCCTGCTCCAATCAGGTGAAGCACTCAAAAAGCTTCACTAAAGTCACGTGACAACAGTTGTGCGGCTGGTCCCCTGAAGTCAGTAAGGTAAGAGTGTGTGTGTGTGTGTGTGTGTTTCTAAACGGTGACATCAGCGGCGCGGGGGGGGGGGTGTCCCCGTCGGCTGGATGGACCTCCTGGTTCTGCAGACCCGGGGTTCTGGTATTAACCCCCCCTCCCCTCCCTCAGTGTGGGCGTGTCTTCTTGGAGAGCGGACACGCGCACCGTGACGGAGCCGCACTCCACCTGGAACCTTCCGCCGGGCTCCCGCGTTAGATAGAGCGGCGGCGCAGACGGGGTTCGAACCATCGCCGGTCGCTGCGGAAGGATTATGTCAGCGCCGCTCAGTGGTTTCGGCCCGGTTCGGGAAGGTTAGCGGCTTCTTCTGTGCTCCGAGTCCCGGTGCGGAGTTCGGGTTTCTTTCGTCGGTAAGTCTGCGGTCCGGTTCCGGTCCATTCACAGCTGTTCTGCAGAGAAGTATCGGTCAGTCTGCAGAAGAACAGAGATCCTGATGGGGGAGTAAAGATCAGAGGAGCAGGTTCTGTGTCCGGCTGCTCTTATGAAGGTTCTGGTCTGGTTCTGGTCCAGAGTCTTTGGGACTCGTTTGATGAAGGTTGCTGGTTCCTCACCGAGTTCCTCCTGCAGAAGATTCCTGCAGTGTTTGAGCGGACTTCAACTTTACTGGGTTTGCTGCTGGGTCAGAACCTAGAGCCTGGACAGACACCCCCCCCCCCCCCCCCCAGCTCTTAGTGTGTAGAAAAACAAGGGGGGGGGGTGTGTCTTCAGAACGACCTTTATGACTTTATTTGTGTTCTATATCATGCGGTCATCCATTCGGATAGTGCCCCCCCCCTCCCTCCCCCAGAGTTGTTTTGGTTTTCTGGATCAAACCATGTGGGGTGGGGGGTTGTTTTACTTTGGAACCGTGAGCCACCTGCAGGTTCCTCGATGAACTGACCCGGCTCCAGTTTTCTCTCAGCTTCAACCAGGAAGTCATGGAGCTGCTGCTGTTTGCAGCTGGAAAGGTTCTCCTTCTGTTCTGCTGTTCTGTTCTCCAGCTTTGGAATCCATCAGGACCTTTGAAGCTTGACTGTAGAGTCTGCTCCCTGGGCTAGAGAAGACATCATAACTTATGATCTTTTTAAACGTGTTTAGGCTCATAGAGTCAACAATTCCATGGAGCCACCAAACCAATGCCAACCTTTTTACAGACATTTAAACCAAATAAACTGTTCAAATCAGTTCAGTGAAGTCAGGGGCCTCTGTCATCAAGCCCCCCCCCCCCGTTTGAGGCTCTTTGGTGGGAGGCAGCGAGCGTCTGGAGCTGCATACTGAAAAGCCTTTTTCTCCGGTTCAGTCCGAACGGAAAAACAAACGGCTGGACGTCCGAGCGAAGGTTTGCAAGGCTCTTATTCTGAAAGGATGTCTGTGTCAGGGCCTTCCTGACACACAGTCATGTACCCACTGAGCGCGCTCTGAAGCCACACAGTGAAATAGAAGTTTCTCTGAAATGATCTTTAAGGAAAGAAAGAGTTGAATTGAAGTAAATTAAACGTTGACTTTAGGTTCAGTTTTTATTATCGGTTCTTTACAAAACAACAACAGAAATGAAGATTTGGAGACTTTATGAGCTTTTGGATCCGTCAAATTAACTCTGGTCTAGACTTTTCCGTTGGTGTGAAAATGCCCTAAAACTCCGGGGCGAACCGCCTCCAGTCTTTGTTTGTAAGAACTCGAGTCTTGGCAGTCTGGACTTGTCAGGTTTCAGGTGTTTGTGGTTCTGTCTGCAGTTGAAATGTCCTCCTAAAGATGTCGAGTCTGAAAAGCAAGACCTGTAGGACCTTTGGGAACTTTGTGTTTGTGGTCCTGAAATCTCCTAAAAAAAAACACATTATTGAACTATTGGGACCTTTAATGATCAAAGTCTTATTTTAAAAACAGGAAGTACTTTTTTGAGATCGGTGATGGTTCCTGGCTCTGGGGTCCTGCAGGGGTTCATCCTGGGTCCTCTGCTGTGAAATCTTTAGATGCTTTCTTTAGGCCGGTTTATATGCAGCAACAATAAATCCTACCAAAAATATGCAGATGACGCTCTGATGTATTTATGCTCTGAGCTCAGAGTGACCAGACCAGGAAGTCTCATATTTTAGCGGCAGCTTATGCGCAGCGTTTTCGCCACGTCTTTTGTGTTCCCAGGGTTTCGTGACGATAGCGCTGAACATGCAATTCTTCCTGATGGCGCTGTACAGGTGGTGCTTTCAAGAGACCCACTATTACGCGCTTGTCAAAAACTGGTGATTTATCGAGGTACAAGAGTGAAGATAGCGTTTTGGGGATATTTAGATTCCGTCATTATCTTTGCGCAGGTAACGCACTTGGGTCTATCTCTTTGTGGTATGGCTCAGAAGAGTGTGTGTTTGAGCGCCCAATTGTGTTTTCCTTAATCAGAAGTCAGACACGTGAGCAAAAGCGCCACTCATGGTCGATGGATTTCGATGAGCTCAAACAAAAACGAAGGTTTTTTTTTTTGACTTTACGCGTGTTTTTCAGTCGGGGTGCATGGGCCATTGTTTAGTCACGAGGCGAATGTCGCGGCGAAGTCCGTGTTACGGGCTGAGGTTGGAAAGTGCATTTCCCCGCTGATTGATGTTACGATGATGTCTCAGCTAGTTGAGATCTTTATGCAGCGTCAGAGACGTGCAAGGAAGTCTGAGAATCACGAGTTCAAACTGATGGATCCAAGTGACTAGTTCTACGATGGTGAACTGAGGCGTTTCCTGCTGATGACCGTCCACCAACTTTAGCTTCAGGCTTCTTCTTCTCTTTGACTTTTCCCCAAACGTCCCTCTCGGATTCGATTTGAAATCCTTTTTTTCAGCCATATCTATGTGGGTGTTCCCGGGTCTCGAACCCGGTTCTGGCCTCTGAACGGACCTGCTGTGGTTTCCCAGCAGCAGCTCTGGCGCTGGAGGCTGTGAGGTCATGATGATGGCGGCGGCGGCGGTGGTGCCATCCTGGAGGCAGAAATATGTCGAGCCCTCCTGACGAGTCCGTCTGGCGTCCCTGTGCCGCATTCCCACCTCCTCCTGCTGAACAAACCGGCTCTGCTCTCTGTGAGGCTCCTCCTCCATGTTGGTTGGTCTGACGTTGAAGGACAGGAGGAGAAATGCTCCTCCTGGAGAAACCGGATCACCTCTTTAGTGGAGGAGATGTGGATTCTGGTTCTATAGAACTTCATGTTGTGGATCAGATCTAGACCAGGATCCTGGAGACAAACCTTTCTTTCCTCTGGATCATTTCTAAGAAGTTCCTGTTCTGAAGCCGTCTGGGCCGAGGCGGGCCGGACAGCTGATGACAGCTGGGGGGCGGCTTTAGCTTAGATGAACCTGGAAAACAGTGAAGCAGGAAGATGAGAAACTGCTCAGGGGGGGGTTCATGGGATGCTGTGGAGCCGTTTCCAGGCTGGAGTGTTTGGGGGTGGGGTCAGGTCCAGGTGAGGCGGATGCTCCCGCCGCAGCAGTCTCAGTTCTGGAGGGGGTGACCGGTTCTCCTCCGATCTCTTCAGGTCCCTGCGAGTCGATGCGTTTGGACTGGATGGGCCCCCCCCGCTGCGTGCTCCTCCTGCTGCTCCTTCAGCTCCTGCAGGTTCAGTCCAGACCCACGGTGGAGGACCCTGACCCCGGTAAGACCTGAGACCAGGTCTGCAGCTGCCGTCCCCCCTCCCTCAGACCTCCCACTGAACGTTTCCTCCTCCCCTTTGGACCAGATGCAGTCAAATCCTCCGAGGATGAAGAAGACGACGAGTCTTCCTCCGAGGAGAACAAGCTGTCCAATGAGCTGTCGGCGAGCAGCGAGAACCTGCGGCGTCAGTCTCTCAGACCATCTTTGCCGACGCCCCGTTTGGTCGTTTTCTGATCTGTGCTCCTCCTCCGCAGCGATGGCGCCGCAGTGGGTGATGCCAGAGAAGATGGAGAAGCAGCTCCACGCCGTTCCCGCCAGCATGACGGTCCGGTTCCGTTGCCCGGCAACGGGGAACCCAGTTCCCACGCTGCACTGGCTTAAGAACGGGGAGGAGTTCAGCCGAGATCAGCGCATCGGAGGCTTCAAGGTGGGCTTGTGACCTCTGGGAGGGGGCCGGCGCAGAGCCGGAGGTCTGAGGTTCTGGTTCTGGGGTTTCAGATCAAAGACCACACCTGGAGTCTGATCATGGAGTCGGTGGTTCCGTCTGATGAGGGAAACTACACCTGCGTGGTGGAGAACGAACACGGCAGCCTGAGACACACCTACCAGCTGGACATCGTGGGTAAGATGCTCCTCTCTGAGCGCGCTCAGACGGAGGACGACGTTCCTCTCATTCCAAGCTGTTCCTCTGCAGAACGTTCTCCCCACCGGCCCATCCTGCAGGCCGGCCTGCCGGCCAATCAGACGGCCGTGGTCGGCGGCGACGCGCAGTTCGTCTGCAGAGTGTTCAGCGACCCGCAGCCTCACATCCAGTGGCTCAAACACGTGACGGTCAACGGCAGCAGGGAGGGGCCGGAGGGACACTCCTTCGTCCAGGTTCTGAAGGTCCGCACAGCACACAGCAGGCCTCTCCGCTCAGCCCCAGTTCTGTTTGGGTCCAGCTGACCCGAGCCAGGCGGAAAGCAGGACGTCTCTGGACTCCATCATGTCAGACCACATGTGACAGGTGGTGGACGCCTGACGAGAAGCAGCTCCGCGCTGCGGTCGGACGTTCCTGCAGCCGCTGCGGTCTCTCTCTCTGGGGCTCTTATTGTGAAACTTTGTGTGGTTGTGAGAGGAGAACCTCCTCCGAGGTTTCCTAACAAACACGCTGCCTTGTTTCTTCAGAGAGGTCATCCTCTCACAGGTTTTCTCCAGATGTTAGAGTTTGACGTGAACGCCGTGAAACCACCTCCGGTCTGATGCCCCGCCTCCTCATTCCTGTCAGACTGCAGGTCTGAACTCCACCGATAAGGAGATGGAGGTTTTGACCCTGAGGAACGTCTCTCTGGAAGACGCCGGCGTCTACACCTGCCTGGCGCAGAACTCCATTGGGATGTCCTACCACTCTGCGTGGCTCACCGTGCTCAGCGGTATGCGTTCCGAGGCCCCGCCCACCCGGGACATCCAGAGAGGCTTCCTCAGCTTTTTGCCGTCTTTTTGCCTCCAGAGCCGCCGCCGTCCGCGGTGCCCTCGCAGACCTTCCTGGACATTTTCTTCTACTGCCTGGGGTTCTCCGTCATCATCGTCCTCGCCATCGCCGCCGTCGTCTGCCGGCTCTACTGCACTCCCAAAAAGAGCGACTTCAGCAGCCAGCTGACGGTCCAGAAGTTAGAGAAGAGCATCCCTCTGCGGAAACAGGTGAGGCTCCGCCTCTGCACCCTTCCCCCGCGTGGATGTGAAGACGCTGAGGCGGCGCCGTCTGTGCAGGTGTCGGTGGAGTCCTCGTCCTCCCCGCAGTCGGGGTCGATGCGTCCGTCCCGTCTGTCCAGCGTCCTGGCGGGGGTGTCCGAGTACGAGCTGCCCTACGACCCGGCGTGGGAGCTGCCACGAGATCGGTGAGTCCGCCGCTAACCTCTGACACGCCTTTTTCTGAGGAGGTCAAAGGGTCCACCTGCAGGTTCTGGGTTAGAGGAGATCCAGTCAGGATGTCCTGAAGCGGATCAGAAACTGATCCTGGTTCTTGAGACGTTTGAACATTCTGATGTTGTTGGTGAGCTAAAACGATGACAGATGAAGGCTGACGGTGCCGTTTGTGCGTCAGGAATCTTCCGCAGATGGCTCCGCCCCCCGCTCACTCAAACCTTTTCCCTCAGGTTGACTTTGGGGAAGCCTCTGGGGGAGGGCTGCTTCGGTCAGGTGGTGCTGGCCGAGGCTGTGGGGCTGGACAGGAGCAAGCCCGCGCGCCTCACCAAGGTGGCGGTGAAGATGCTGAAAGGTGAGTGCCGCGCTCTTCGGGTGGAGCTCCGCCTACAGGTGGTCTGAAAGCTGCGCTTCGCTGTTCCCGTTAGCCGACGCCTCCGAGAAAGACCTGTCCGACCTGATCTCTGAGATGGAGATGATGAAGATGATCGGGAAGCACAAGAACATCATCAACCTGCTGGGCGCCTGCACTCAGGACGGTGGGTGTCTGCTCCAGCGGAGCGTGGGCAAACGGCTCGCCCTCGTTAACCCGTCTGTTTCTGCACCGCCGGGTCACGCCGACCCGGAGCAGGCCCTCTGTACGTGGTGGTGGAGTACGCCTCCAAGGGGAATCTGAGGGAGTACCTGCGAGCGCGCCGGCCGGTCGGGGTGGAGTACTGGAGCGGCGCACGGCAGCCGCTGCTAGGGGGGGTGGAGATCAGGGAGCTGGTGTCTGCGGCGTACCAGGTGGCGAGAGGGATGTCATACCTGGCCTCAAAGAAGGTGGGCGTGCCACGAAGCATTCACACCGTCTTCCCTTGAAAATGTTTGATAAACTGTTTAGAACTCTGTGAGGGTTCACTTTGGTCCGGGTCTGATCCATACCTAAACGGGTCAAGTCCTGGTCTGATCCAAACGTGATCCGGCTCTAGTCCTGGTCTGATCCAAACCTGATCCGGCTCTAGTCCTGGTCTGATCCAAACCTGATCCGGCTCTAGTCCTGGTCTGATCCAAACCTGATCCGGCTCTAGTCCTGGTCTCATCCAAATCTGATCACAGCAACAACGTCAAAGAACCTCAGCTTCAAAGACCTTCAAAGTGATTTCTGGACCTCAGAGGTCTGAGGCGGTTCTGTTCGGTTCTGCTAAATCTTGCCTTCCCCACCCCCACCCTTCAGTGCATTCACAGAGACCTGGCAGCCAGGAACGTGCTGGTCACTGAAGACGACGTGATGAAGATCGCCGACTTCGGCCTGGCCAGAGACATTCACCACATCGATTACTACAAGAAGACCACCAATGTAAGACGGGGGGGGAGTGAGGTGGGTGGAGCTGCTGTGGGGGAGAGGCTGACCGTCTCTCTGTCCGTAGGGCCGCCTGCCGGTCAAGTGGATGGCGCCTGAGGCTCTGTTTGACCGCATCTACACCCACCAGAGCGACGTGTGAGTCCTCAGCTCCTTCTGAAGGTGGAGTGTTTGTGGAGGAACAGCAGAAGATGAAGGCCGGAGCGCGACCAAAACCAAAACCCCCGTCCCCTTATGGAGCCCCTCAGGGATCTGGTCTTGGTCCAGAGTTGATTCTAAAAGTCCTCAATGCGACGTCAGTGTCAGAAAATGGACTTTTCAGAATTTCTACGCTGACAACTCTCCGCTTCTCTAACTGACCAGTTTTATTTTTTTTCTCATAATTTCTTGTAAAAAAAAATGCTTATTTAAATTCCTAAATTCTAATTCTAAGACTGTTACATCCCTCTGCCTGTAGAGGGCGCTGCTGTCCAATGTGGAGTGACTTTTTAAGGGGGAACTGTTATTTTCTCTCCTGTTCTCTTTATAGTTTTGGGTTTCTGTTGGATCCCTAAAGCTCCTCTGATGAGACGATCTGGTTTTTCATTGGGGCGCTTGACCTTCGTCAGAGCAGCTCTTAGCTCCTCCCCCTCGTTTCTGCAGGTGGTCGTTCGGCGTCCTGCTCTGGGAGATCTTCACCCTGGGCGGATCTCCGTATCCTGGCGTTCCGGTGGAGGAGCTGTTCAAGCTGCTGAAGGAGGGTCACCGCATGGAGAAGCCCACAGCGTGCACGCAGGAGCTGTGAGTGAGGGCCGCACACGTGCACGCCTTAACATCACAGGGTTCACGCGTGCGGCCCTCAGGTGACGCTCTGTCTGCTCAGGTATCTGATGATGAGGGACTGCTGGCACGCCGTTCCGTCCCGAAGGCCGACGTTCCAGCAGCTGGTGGAAGATCTGGACCGGACGCTCTCCCTCATGTCCAACCAGGTGAGATCCTCACACAGAAACCAGACGGTTCCTGACCGGAAGCTTCCATGGATGAAGGTCATGACCTTCGGTTATCACCTGGAGTCCCACATTTCCTCAGTAAACCTGGAGGATTCTACAGAAACTTTGAATTATTCGAAGAAGCTTCCTCAGGAATAATGTTCCAACGGTTTGATCAAACGAATCAAAAAGGTAATAATATTACTATTATTATTAAAAAGGTTCCCGTCCGTCATTCATCTCGTCCCCGGGTTTCCGTCTCGTCCTCGGTCGGCCGTCTTCTTCTCCGTTTCCTCGTCTGTTCCCTGAACTTTCTCCAGAAGCTGCTTTTGTTTCCAGGGATTATCGCAGGTCGATCGTAGCGTTCCTCCATCTCTGCCGTCTGTAGAGTTTGATTGGCTGAGCCGTGTCATGTGATTGCTGAACACGCGTGTAGTTGGTCTGAAGCAGCATCATAAAGGCTGCATGTTACCGTTTAAGATGCTTGTTTGGTTCCGTCTGGGACCGGTTCTGGACCTGGCTTGGATGTCAGTGACCTCTGCTGTAAACATTCATCTTCCTGCCCCCCACCCCTCCTCCCACCAACTCCTCAGGAGTACCTGGACCTGTCCGTCCCGCTGATCCAATACCCTCCAGTCCAGTACTCCCCGATTATCAGCGCCTCCTCGGATCCCTCCTGCACGTCTTCATAGTCGCCGTGGATCTTCGCTCCTCGTGCTGCACCTCCTGGTTTCTCCACAGCCTGGAGGAGGAGCAGCGTGGATGTGAAGAACATCTGGACCTCCTCAGTGAGGGAGACAGGACTCCTGTGAATGTGTGTAAATACTGTAAATATGGCAGAAGGTCGACTCACGACAGCACAAGGATCAGATGAAAGTCTGGACAGACATGTAATCATCCTTTATCATAATCCATCAATTATTAACCGATTCATTGATTAACCGCGATCTTCTGCTGCTTGGGGCTAGAACACCACCAGCTTCCAGCTGAGCGTTTCATTTAACCGATGTTAAAACGATTTGACCGTTTTCTTTTGACTCCTGATGTCCGTGTGCTCGGTCGGTTTTTATGACATTAAACTTTATAAACAACTCTTTGGAGCAGAGAGCTTTTTGTTTCAAATAAAGAAACATTTTTTTCCCCAAAAATGTAAATGTCAACAAGAAGCTGCTCCTCCCCTACACCAGCCTCTAGTGGCCCTCTGAGGAACTGCAAACTGCAGGTGCTCCCCGTGCACGAGCTTCAGCCGCTGCAGCAGGTGCTCCACGTGCACGAGCTTCAGCCGCTGCAGCAGGTGCTCCCCGTGCACGAGCTTCAGCCGCTGCAGCAGGTGCTCCACGTGCACGAGCTTCAGCCGCTGCAGCAGGTGCTCCCCCTTGCACGAGCTTCAGCCGCTGCAGCAGGTGCTCTCCACGAGCACTGAGCTTCACCGCTGCAGCAGTGCTCCACGTGCACGAGCTTCAGCCGCTGCAGCAGGTGCTCCAGTGCACGAGCTCAGCCGCTGCATGCAGAGCTTAGCCGCTGCGCAGTGCTCCCGTGACTTCAGCCGCGCAGCACTCCACGTGCGCTTCCGCGCAGCGTTCTGCCCGCGTGCACGGCTCAGAGGCAGTGCTCCCACGTGCACGAGCTTCAGCCGCTGCAGCAGTGTGCTCCCGTGCACGAGCTTCGCCGCTCCCAGGGTGCTCCCGTGCACGAGCTTCAGCCGCTGCAGCAGGTGCTCCACGTGCACGAGCTTCAGCCGCTGCAGCAGGTGCTCCACGTGCACAAGCTTCAGCCGCTGCAGCAGGTGCTCCACGTGCACGAGCTTCAGCCGCTGCAGCAGGTGCTCCACGTGCACGAGCTTCAGCCGCTGCAGCAGGTGCTCCACGTGCACAAGCTTCAGCCGCTGCAGCAGGTGCTCCACGTGCACGAGCTTCAGCCGCTGCAGCAGGTGCTCCACGTGCACAAGCTTCAGCCGCTGCAGCAGGTGCTCCACGTGCACGAGCTTCAGCCGCTGCAGCAGGTGCTCCACGTGCACGAGCTTCAGCCGCTGCAGCAGGTGCTCCACGTGCACGAGCTTCAGCCGCTGCAGCAGGTGCTCCACGTGCACGAGCTTCAGCCGCTGAAACAGCAGCTCCCCGTGCACGAGCTTCAGCCGCTGCAGCAGGTGCTCCACGTGCACGAGCTTCAGCCGCTGCAGCAGGTGCTCCACGTGCACGAGCTTCAGCCGCTGAAACAGCAGCTCCCCGTGCACGAGCTTCAGCCGCTGCAGCAGGTGCTCCCCGTGCACGAGCTTCAGCCGCTGCAGCAGGTGCTCCACGTGCACGAGCTTCAGCCGCTGAAACAGCAGCTCCCGTGCACGAGCTTCAGCCGCTGCAGCAGGTGCTCCCCGTGCACGAGCTTCAGCCGCTGCAGCAGGTGCTCCCCGTGCACGAGCTTCAGCCGCTGCAGCAGGTGCTCCACGTGCACGAGCTTCAGCCGCTGCAGCAGGTGCTCCACGTGCACGAGCTTCAGCCGCTGCAGCAGGTGCTCCACGTGCACGAGCTTCAGCCGCTGAAACAGCAGCTCCCCGTGCACGAGCTTCAGCCGCTGCAGCAGGTGCTCCCCGTGCACGAGCTTCAGCCGCTGCAGCAGGTGCTCCACGTGCACGAGCTTCAGCCGCTGAAACAGCAGCTCCCCGTGCACGAGCTTCAGCCGCTGCAGCAGGTGCTCCCCGTGCACGAGCTTCAGCCGCTGCAGCAGGTGCTCCCCGTGCACGAGCTTCAGCCGCTGCAGCAGGTGCTCCACGTGCACGAGCTTCAGCCGCTGCAGCAGGTGCTCCACGTGCACGAGCTTCAGCCGCTGCAGCAGGTGCTCCACGTGCACGAGCTTCAGCCGCTGCAGTGCCCGGAGATGCTCTCCTCACATGGAAGCTCAGCCTCTTCTCATGGTCGTCCCAAAGGTTTTTTGAAAAATGGAACCGGGGTTGGCAGTTTGCTTGAATCCCGTTAGAACCAATGAGAGTAGCAGGTTGATGGTTTGATGCCAGTTTCTTCTCCGTCATCTGTAGGAGGCAGGTGATCAGGACAAACGTGAGGCAGCAGCAGATCCACCTCATGATGATGTAGAACAGAAACCTGATGCTGAATTCCCTGATCCTAGAAGGAAGCTGCAGACTGCAGCTCAAAAGAGGAGAGAAGCGGGATTCTGGAGGACTATAACAGGGAACGTGCTCCCCCGCGTGGCGACTGGTGGTACTGCAATGAGCGCTACCGTTCTGAGCAGCAGAAAGAAGTTTGTGGAGTAAAAACCTGCTGACGGTCTGTAGGAACAGACCAGCATGAAAACAGACATGTTCTATAAAAGATGAGCTTCACAATTCAGAGAATTTCTCTGTTTATTAATGAGAAATAATTCCTGACAGCAGCGTTTTTAAACATATCACAAGATTTATTTTGGAAACAAACTGCACATTTTCATCTCCTCCACATTTTTTGAGCCGTAGGAGTCGAGAGAGCTTCACGTCCAGCGTGGAGCTCCTGGCCCCCACAGCCCTCCCCCCTGAATAACCCTCCCTCATAAGTCAGGCTGATAAATATCCAACAGACGAAGCGTTCAGAAAGTCTGCAGATGGACTAAGAGACCGTCGTCTTAAATCTACAGTTGTCTGCTGTGGGGGGGGTCAGCGCTGATGAAGACGTCTAGTCTTCGGCTTGGACCGCCCCCTGCCTGTCCTGGTCCTCCACGGACCTCCTGGCGAACAGGTGGGTGGGGTCCCGGTCGGTGAAGCTGGGCTGGATGTTGAACACCGGCATGTTTCTCCAGCTGGACGGGTTGCTGTAGGCGGGGCGCGCAGAGCCGGGGGGGCAGGGCTTGTTCTGGACCAGCTGGAGGAAGGTCTCCATGTCTGGACCCACCCGGGCGAGGACCCCGGCCCGGACCGCCTCCACCGTCTGCTCGTCGCAGGCCTGCAGGGTCTGCAGCAGCGTGCTGTAGTACCTGCAGCCACAGCAGAGTCTGCCATCCTGCAGCCGTACGGGGATCTGCCTGCGCAGGTGCAGCACTCACCTGTTGGGGAAGTGAGAGGGGACCTGCACCACCTCTACAATGGCGTTGGGGTTGGTGCGGGCCACGGTGCAGATGTCCAGACTGGTGTAGCACTCTTCCTGAACCTGAGAGACAGTAGATTCACGCTGGAGGAACAGACGTTTCCAGAGAGCTTCAGCAAACACACTGAGGACGCGGCGGCGGCTGCGGCTCAGACCGGAACGCAGGACACAAAAACCAAAGAAAAGCACATCAACGGATCCTCAAAGGGATCCTGAAGGGAAGCTGGAGCTGTTCTGGGTAAGAATGTCAGTCTGCTGCCTCTCTACAGCCACAGACATCCGTGATCAACAGTAAAGTGTTCAAATTGTCATAACTAAAAACCGCAGATGTTACATAAAGATACTGACTGAAGGTACGACAGCATCAGAGCCACAGCGAGAGAAGGAGAAATATTACCAGATTAGGAGGAAAAAAAAGCTCAAAAAGTGGAAATTTTAGGAGAATTGAGTCAAAACGTCATTTGCTATAAGTATTCCTCTATTTTTCAACAGTTTTCATCTATTTCAACTATTCAAATGTTCAGCTCTTTCAGCTTTTTCCAGCTCTGACTGTTGGTCCTTCAAATCCTTGAACTTTTCCAGGATTTGCCTCCATTGACACACATGTGGAGTCCTTGGTGCAGAAGCTCGCTGGTTTGATTCCTGAAAAATATCTTTATGGTTATTGTGCCGTTTTCCCTTTATTTATGGTCAACTTTGCTCATTTCTTTCGTTGTTATTTATTGTTTTTGCCAATGATTCCCACTAAAGTTTCATTTCATTCAGGAACGTAGCATCAACCTGCGTTTTCTCCTGGAAGCGCAGCTCCTTCTGGTTTCTGTTAATGTTTTAAGTCACCAGAACATTTCCGGTTGGAAACAGGATCGACGTCACACCTCAACAATCTAACTGGGTCATCGTTTTGTTTTGTATCACTCCAGTTTTCAAAAATAAAAAAAAGACCTTTAAGATTACAACTTTTTAAATCAATAATTTATGTTTCAATTCTGGTAAAAATAATAATTGTACGATTTCTATTATTATTATTATCTATTGTTTGTATTTCCTCTCATGAAGCTATTTTTGATCACAGCATTATGGTGTGGATGAGTTTGGTGGTCGGGTGCGGCTGAACACGACCCCCCCCATGTTTGAACCTCATGTTTGAACCTCAGTCCCCCCCCCCAGAGCTGAGACCCCCACACAGAATCCGTCAGTCCAGATCTGCCGTGCAGGTGACCTCTGAGAACGCTCAAAGGTCATCCACTGCAGGTGTGATGGTCCGACCCGCTGCTTCCTCCAGCAGAACCTCTGCGGTTCCGGTAACCGGGACGGGCGAACGTTTGGAGAGCAAACCTCAGCGATCATCCTCTGGAAGATGTTGCAGCGGCGGATGGCCTGGAAGACTTTGTTGGAGATCCCCTGCGAGATGCACTGCAGACTCCTCTTCACGAAGGTCTTTCCCTGGAGGGCAGGGCAGAGGTCAGGGGGAGGGGCCGGCGCAGGAGGCGGAGCGGCGACGGGCGGAGCGGCTCACCTCCGTGTTGAAGCTGGCGGCGGACTGCAGGAAGAGCTCGCAGATCTCGTGCATGCCGTCGGTGTCGCAGGTGGAGTTCTCCAGGCAGGAGAAGAACCCGCAGCCCACGGCCACGGCGCTGTTCAGGCAGCGAGTCACCTCACCTGCACAGGTGAGAGAGAGAGAGGGGGGGGTTCTGCATCAGACAGACACACCTTTGATCTACAAACTACTGATGAAAACCTGAGACTTTCCTGGGAGTTTTACAGGTAAAAGTGGAAAAAAAATCTCATAAAACAAGAGAACCGTTTTAAAAAAACGATTTTCATTAGAAACTTTACAAATGTTGAGACTTTTCCTAAGTTTTGTCTGAAAACACCATTAATGAGAGAAAGAGAACACAAGTTAGAAATCTGAGGCTTCAGGATCAGAGGTTCTTATTAAACCCCCCCCCCCCAGAGCCTTCAGACCCTCGGGTCTGCTGGGGGTCTCCGGGTCAGAACAAAAACCCAGCGACCCGTCTGAGGCGGTGAGGCCTTCATGGACACCGTGGAAGGTTAAAAAACTGGGCTTTTCTGCAGCTTTGACACGTTTACGGAGCGTTTTGGTTTGATGTTTTAGGAATATTACTATTCATTCTACTGCTTTAATAAAAGTACTCTGCTCAGAATTCTGATGAAACCATTTCATTTCAGTTTCTCCTGTGGTTCTACAGAAATGGATCCATTCCTGCTGGAACCATCAGTCCAGTTCTGGTTCAGCAAATCAGAGACTGGAGAAGGAAAAACGGACCTTTGATGTAAATTTGGCTCATTTTTAACCCTGAAGAAACGAAAAACCTTTTTTTCTGGGCTTTTAAAGTTATTTTGACATTTTTATTATTTGATTTTGTTTTAGGAAAAATCAATGAACAGCAGGACCCAAAAATCTAATTAACTCACAAATAAAGTCTAAAGGAGAAAAATGAGAAACAGAGCAGAAAAACCCGTTTGGTTACATTTGACCCGTTTGTTCTTCAGGATTCAGAACTTTCAAACAGTCCTGGTTCCTGCAGACCTCAGGATGTTCTAGGATGAGTTTAAAGGGATAAAAACAGAAGATAAATGTGAAAACTGGACAAAAATAAGACTGAAAATACTGAACCAGCAGCTGATTTAAAGACATTTGAACAGTTTTAGCTTGAAGGCTTCATTTGTAGTTCTTCACGTTTAAAAGACATTTTTAAACTGACCCTGATGGGACCCCGTAGGCCAGGACTCACCGGGGGTGTTGGTGGAGAAGCGCGCCCGGCGGGGGGCGGCCTCCTCCGGCGGCAGCTGGAAGGTGGCGGCGGCGGCGCAGAGGCTGAGGAGCAGCAGCAGGGGGGAGGCGCACAGCATCTTCTCTTGGTGGAGGTGGAGCAGGTGGAGGAGGAGGAGGGAGGTGTTCTGAGTCTGCAGCTCCTGACGCTCCTTTTTATAAGAACCCCCCCGTGCACGGACCAATCAGCGCGCACGAGCCCCGCGGGCCGTTTCCACGCCTCAGCCGGCGGGAATTTCCGAGCTTTTTCCGTGATTTGAATTTTGAACTAACCCTCCAGCTGAGGTGTTTCAGCAAAATAAAAGTCTCTTTAGTTCATGTCATTCTCCAGATAAATGTTCTTTGTTAAACTGAAGCTCAGCAGGTCCTGTTCCAAATGTGGAGCTTTGCTCACGCACGGCGCTGAAGTTGGCTTCCTGTTGGGGAGGCACTGAAGGAACATTCCACAGTGAGACCACCTTAGACCAGGTCCTGCTCAAAAACCACAGGACCTGGACTGATCAAACCTGGATTAAGATGTGATTTAAACAGTGAGGAATACGGTTTCTGATTTGAGAAACCTTTATCCGATTTCTGAAAATGAGGAAGGGAGAGACGGAGATCTGGCTGAGAAAGAGAAACTGAAAATCAACAAAGATCCAAATTCAAATGTCAGGGTCCCGATAGAGAAAAGTGGACAGAGTTTAAACTAGAATGGACGGACCTCCTTTCCTTTATTTATTGTAAAGTTTTTGTGGCTTTCCTGCTCGCAGAGCTTTGTGTTTTGTATATTTGTCTTTGGAATTGTGTTGCCTCCCATCACTTTGTGTCGTCAGCCCACAACAACAGACAGACTGATGCACAAAAAATACAGCATTTTAAATTGATCAACTACATAAAATCCTTTTATTTGTAATTTTCACGAATCAGAAACTGTGTTTGATGTATTCCTCACTGTCTAAATCCTATTATACTCCAGGTTTGAGAGTCCAGATCCGGTGGTTTTTGAACCTGGTCTAAGGTGGTCTTAGTGTGGAATGTTCCTTCATGCCTCCCTAACAGGAAGCCAACTGCAGCGTCATGCGTCCACACCTGAACGTTTTGGATCCGGAAACGTCCGGTTTGAGATTCCAGTCACGTTCACCTGGAAGGTCAGGGGGGGGGGGGGGTCGCCGCGCGGAACCTGAGGGCGGAAGTGCACACGCGTGCATTCCTGCACACGGACAGATCTGGCAAATCTGACCGCTGCCGCAGTGGCTGCTGGGTAAACGTGTGAGGACGTTCAGGTGGAAGCTTGAGGCTCAGGTGTTGACTGAAAACTTTCATTCAGAATTTGTTTGTTTTTTGGACTTTTATATTAAAATGTTGATCTCTTATCATTGGCCTTTACGGTAAATGCTTGTTTTCATTAATAATGTTTTCATCCCAGCTTTTTTTCCTGTTTAAGTCCTGCTTTGATCATTTTAGATCCGTTTCCAAAGCGTTCCTGGTCGTCTTTTCATGATGATGCCGTTTATTTACCCAAAATCCAGAACTGCGTCGTTTTCTAGGACAAAGTTTCTGCAGAGCGGCAGGAGTTCATCAGAAATTCACCTCTGAGTTGAGGGCGGGACCGCTGGCGTGGAAGTAAACCTTCACTCATTTCCCATCATCCCTTTATTTCCATGCTCTCCTGCTAGCTTAGAGCCCCTCACACCCCCCAGCCTAACATTAGCGGTGTTACAAAAACAGCAGCAACATCAGATCCGTCCATCTGTCCGGTTCTGATCCAAATTCCAGCTCAGACCAGGAAAACAAAGACCTTTGTGGATCGGGTGGTCTGCAGGTGGATGATAACCCAATGCATCATGGGAGATGTAGTGATGCAGACAGACTCTCTTCTCTGAGCTTCATGGTTTTGTTCTCTTGTTCCACGGTCTGACACCGGATTCTGTGGAAAGCTACACCACTAAAGACGAGCTTTAGCTGGTATTTCTGTTGGAACTGAGAGACTTTATGAGCAGAATCAGAACAAGGAAGTGAAGACTTTAACCACTTCTGATTGGTCAGACTGATGACATGTGACTAAGCCTCCAAGAATGATTGGTGGAGACAGGTAAAGGGGCGGGACTTTTCCAAAAACAGCTGAAGCTGCAGCTAAATCGTGGTACCGTCATTCTGATCAAAATGTCTTTAATAGAATCAAATAAACACAAAGAAAAAGTATTTTATGATCTTTTATATTCCTAACTACTCAGTGTTTTATCAGGATGTTTGGATGAACACAGAGCTGAAATCCTGGAGATGGAAAATGTTTGTAGATCAGTGAATGAGGGCAATTTCCCACGGCACACTGGTTGAAAAACACTGATCTACGTCACAAATATGATCTGTTTTCAAACAGCATTTTGTTTCTGCTTCACAATAGTTTAAAGAAATAATCAGAAATGCATTTTAAAATCAGCACTAGAATCTTATTGATATTCTCTAGAAAACAATGAAGGATATAAATACGTGTTAAAGTCGTCTGTGAATGTTGATTACAATTAAAATGACATGATCCATTCATTAGTAGCCGAGCGGCTTCCTGTGTATGAAAATGACACGTTAGGTATTTTTGCCTCATTCCTTTTTTCTTCTAATCTCATTTCTTGATGTGCCCTAAATCAACTACAGAACAAATTTCTTCCAAAGCAAATGATTCAAACTTAAAATGTAAACTAAATTTAAAATAATTAAGATTATGATTTTTTTTAAATAACAGTGGTCAAAGCAGTTTTCACTTTATTTTGAAAAATGTTTTTTTTTTATGTCTGTGGCCATTTTTGCAGAAATCCTCCATGACTATAAGCTGTTTGGTGTCGTCTTTGTGGGGGGGTTGGGGGGCTGTGGAAAGCAGTGTGTGCCTTATCTGCTCTCAGTGGACCGTGGGACCCGTTTCCATGGCGGACCGCTGAACCACAGGAAGCTGAACCTTCGGTGCCTGGAGGTCAGCAGGAGCCGACAGCATCTCCCACGTCACGCATTCATTCACCACCCCCACCCCCACCCAGACCCCCCAACCAGACTCACATGGAAAAACACTAAACTAGAACTTTCCCACAAGTTCTTTAAAAATGACGTTCATTCCTGGGATTAAGGAAAAGCAGTTTAAATTCTTTATTTAAACTCTACTTTTTTATATATATTAAGCAACTCTTAATCCAGAATTTATTTTCCAAAAAAGAACCAGGAATCTTTCAAAGCAGATTAGGATTATGACAGATCTGAGGAGTTTTCTATTTTCATCAGTAAAAAAATAAAGTTAAAATAAGTGACCCTGCTTACCTTCCAAAATAAAAGCTTTTTCTACTAATTCACACTACAGGACAGTCCAGAAATCAAACTCCTGAGGGTCAGTCTTTACATTTCTGTCCATCCATCAAAATGTGTTTTTGTATTTCCTGCACTACAGAGTGCATTGGATTTTAAGGCACGCGTCAATTTAGGTCTATTTTTAACTTGTCACTTATAAAGACAAGTACATTTCAAAAGTCTATAAGTTTTTCCAGAGTCAACTGTATCCATATAAATCATAATATATTATCTTTGGCACACTAAAGGAGGATTTTTAATTGGTTATTTTTACTCTTCATTTTCCTACCAGGAAGTAAGTGAACCCAATCGGAGGCTCCGCCTTTCTCCTTGTGGGCGTTCATGTCATCCTAGAGCCGGCTTCTGCGTTTTGTTCATGGAAAACAAACATCTGAACTTCTGCAAAGATGAACGTACATATTGTTCATATAAAAGGAAAGCGTTTAGCCGACCACCGCTAGCTCCACTGAGAAAGTGGGCGTGGTGCTGCGGCCGAATTCCCGCCCAAATCCCAAACTACTAGAAACTATATAATTCAGGACTATGCAGGGTCCAGGAGAAGGAATTCTGTCACCATGATCACTACCTTTGACTGAATATGATCTCGATTTCACGAAGATAAAAACTGATTGAGGGTTTGACCATTAGTTCAAATGCAATGCATTGTGGTCTATATTAGCCAATCTAGTGAGCATCGATGCACACTGGTTTTTTGCAGAGACTTCTGGGAAATTTCTAGATTTGATTTTGGAATCGTAGATTGGGACAGCACTACCAACACGGTATTTAGTGCACCAAGTAGTGAAGGAATCCAGACACAGAGTCTGGAAAAATGTAGACGTTTTAGGTTTGTCTTCTAGTGGAGAAAATACGGCGATGAAGCCGCTCTGTCCATCAGCTCCTGGGAGGTTATTCTATCAGCTGATGTCCTCTCTGGAAATTTTCCATTTCTTTTCCCAATTCAAGTTTAAAGTTTAGAGGTTTTTTGGTTTCATTTTTACTTTGAATGCATTTTTTTTTGCATTGAACAGATACAAAACCTCCCATCAGCACCTTTAGATAATCCAGTTTTCCTTTATTAACATAATATTAACATAAACTTGATCCTAAAAAGTTAAACTTCATTCCTCTGGTGGGATGACGGGTTTTCTCCGTGTTGGACTGAACCTGCAGGAAGAGGAAACTATCTTTAAGTTTTTGAATTCTAATACTTTTGAACAAAGTTTATATTTATTTCTTTTTTTTTTTTTTTTTTACAGACGCTGGCGTTCTCTAAACCTCTGAACTTCTGATGCTATCAGGGACCGCCGCGGCCAGTTACCATTTCTGATGGCTACGCTTTACTCTGTTCATGTTTTACGTCGGACACTCACCCGACAACCCTCTGCATTTGCCCGGACTTGGGACCGGCGCAAGAAAGCACTGAATAGCGCCCCCTTGTGGTTGCATTACCTAACCAAACCTACATTTTTAAAGTCTGACTACTCATCTATTTAAGGCAAAGTGGCTACTGTTGGTAGGGCTTAAGGCACATACAAACAGCTACATTTTATTCTAGCAGTATTTTAAAAGTATTACTACATTTGACTTTTGATTAGAATTATAAAACTTTAGTTCAAGGAGTCATTTTCTTTAAAAAGCACGTTTTTATGCTGTCAAAGACTAAAGTCTTTTTAATCACACAAACTTTTAAATTTTTTTAATAAACATACTTTCCTGGTTTGATAAATTCAGTCAAATTTAGTAAATTACTTCACTCCAGTGATTACTTTGGCCATTAAGTTACTTTTCAGCACATTAAGGAACCGCCTCCCACAGTTCTGCTTTTAAGGTTCTTCTGTAGAACAGGTTCTCCTGGTGATGCTTCAGAAAATTTCCTCCCCAAGAAAATACAGTTTGGCACCGACACACCCCATCGATGAGCTTTGGTTTGTGATCACTGCCGCAGGGAGGATCCATCTTTGGTCAGCGGTTCCAGAAGACCAACTCTTTTTTGCAGACTGCCTTCAGGATCTTATGCTGCAGTAGTTTTTAAATGAGCTTCAGTTTCTCTGGATGGACAGAAGTCTACAGGTCCAGTTTACTTTGAATCCACATGAAAACACCTCAGAACTTCATGCAGCTGCAGAACAGACCAAGTTCACCTCATCCATGACTTTGTTCCACTTTTCTTCTTGTATCCACTTTCCAGCCCTGATCCAGAATCCAGCTGAAAGACAATCCATGAACATCCATTCCCCCAACCCTATCCCGTCCACCACTAGTTTTCTTTCCAGCTTCCTCAGTTTCCCCCGTGTGTCCGTTGGAACGGTTGAGTTCATCCATGCATGCCAGTAGACTGTTAAAAATGTCCCCACTGACAGAAGAACAGTTTCTTTGAGCTGAATAGTCAAGAACGTCCACTTTAGATGTTGATGTCCAAGTTTTCCCTACAGTTCAAATTTCCAGGGCAGAGGTGGATGAAATCCAGACCTTAGGTTTTGCTGCAAGAAGATCAAAGTTCAAACATCCGTTCTGGTAGATGTTTTTCAGGGAAGAGTCCATAAAAACCCACCGATACCATCTTCACCTCATTTAAGATGTTCATTTTATAGAACCACGTCTGAGAAATCTAGAAAAAACTAAAACTTTAATACCAAGACATTGGTGTTCTGCCTCAATGGGACCGTTTAACACGTTGCTGACAAATGGGTCTTTTTAAAGAAACCATGTGTGCGACAGCAGGAACTTTGGACTGCTACTTACCAACATAAGCGTAGTACTTTGGAAGAACAATAAAGAATGATAAAAATTGTATTTTGATCAGAAACTACTGATCGTGGTTCTTCATCAACAGCATCGTCACTGTTGAAGTAAACCCTTTAAGGCAGAGAACAGTTGTTTTGGTTCTGCAACAGCAGGATGTCCCTTCACACAAACAGAACCTCCTGTTCAAACGATTAGGAGATGCAGACGTTCTACAGTTTAGATGGAACCCCTGAAAACCGTTCCGACAAATGTACCAAACAAACCAAATTGAGGCTGTGGGTGAGAATTCCTCAAAGATCAGAGGAAGTTTATTCTGCCTCCAGAAAGACAGAAGGAGACCTTTAGCTGTGAAGCAAGGAGCAGAAATGTCTGATCATCAGGAGAACCACAGAAGAGAACCCAAACACTGGAACCTTCTTCTGCAAACAGGTGTTTAGAGACATGACACGCGTCGCAGAATGACAAACTCTGGATAACAGAACATCAGTGGTGCTTTTGAGGGTGGAGTACTGTTAAAAACCTTCATGTTGAAGCAGGTACATGATCATCGTGACTCACCATCCACTCAATCGGAATCAAATACAGTCAGAGTGGATAAGGAACAGCAATGACCCACCAACCATAAGAAGGATTGATGGAACCAATCAGATACTTTTGGATCCACCTACAAATGAGATCCATGCTGGAGTTTGAAGAAGGAAAAAAAAAATAAAAATTTGTTATTACAAATAATCACAGTATAGATGGGGTTAGGTTAGGATTAGTACAGACAGAACACACCTGCAAGCAGGTAAGTGATCAAACCACAGGAATGTTGATGTACCAACACTACATGAACATCTCATTATGGTGGAGCTTTTGGCTAAAATGGTTTGACATCAAAGTCCGTTTATAACCTCGTTTTCCTGTAAACAAACCACTTTAGTCCTGAATGAAGAAGAATACGGTCCTTTCAGATCAGCCGGACCCTCCAGGTTCAGTCTTAAAGAACTGACCCAAATGAACCGTTGAGGCTGATCAGTTTGTTAAATAAGGATGAAATCTCTGCCCACACATTAGTGGACGTTACCGACCAAACGCAGGGTTTCCCTGTAAAGTCATGTTAGTTGGAGTAAAGGAGATACCATATTCTGAAAGGAAACAGGCTGTTCATGTACACTCAGACCAACAGCAGATTACCGCTGGCCTTAAGGGTAGCAGGCAACAGTCAATAGGAATTATGTTAACGTCATTGATGATATAAAGTGTATAAGAGGTCAGTGAAGAATACACACTCTCAAAGTGACAAGTAAAGAAAATAACCAATGCTGACCCATCAAGACAAGTGTCGGTTCAGCCTGAACTTCCGCAGTTTGGATGCAGAACCCAACAGAGTCCAGAGAACCATGAATGCATCATAAGGTGTGGTTTGTCCAGAACCCAAAGGCTTTTGTTTTGGAAAATTACCACATTCAACCTGAAAACAAAACCCACCTTTTGTTTTAAGTGACCTTCATGTGCCATTTAAGAGACATCCCATAATGAGCACCTACTACCCCATGTACATCCAAACCCTTTCAAAATAAAAGGTTTAGCCCCGTTTGATTTGTCAAGACAGCCACCTGAAATCAAACCTGCACGGTCTGTAATCCGAGCAGAGGTTCTACAACATTTACCCAGAACCTGAAAACCATGTGGAGCTCTGAACAGGACCGACACCTGTAGTCCCATCTCCCCTGTTCTACGGTTCAGTACTTACCATTTTTCAAACCAGTGTTTGTCATAACCTGTGCAGTGCATCAGTTTGATGAAACGTTGAGACTTTAAATCTGACATCCAATGAAGTCTCTCACAAAGGTCACTGTTGAGCTTTAGGTCAAACCGTCCCGGTTCTGCTGCAGTTTAGTGGTGTAGATCCTTCTGATGGTAGAAACGGGCTCAACATCACGAGAATTCAAGATACTCGTTGAGTATACTGAGAACAACCACAGGATTCGAACCTTTCCTTGGACCAAACTCTTGACGAACAGGTTTTCCTCTGGAGTTTGAAGTGTCACTTGCTGCAGATGTGGTTGAACGGTTCATGCTCTGATGTCCAGTTTATTCACCAGCTTTTAATCAAGTTTCAAGCTTTAGTTCAAACAGTTCCAATGACTCAAAGGTACAGTCCACTTATCCGGTTCCACATAGTGACCGAATTCCTTTTTGGGTCTCAGTTCCAAAGACTTTCAAAGCTTTTTGCCCACAATTCCTGCTATTGCGTTGATGTTTGGTTTACATTTTATCCGTTTTTGTTGGAAGGTTTGGTTCCACATCTTCTTCATTCAGTGTTCTGAAATCTTGGCTTTTGTCTCCTCACAGATCATCATCCATCCGTCTGCCTCAGAGCGACATTGAGTTCTTTCTCTAAAAAGTCTGAGCATTAAGGAACAGTTCACCGACCGGAGATCTCTTCACAGCATCCATTAAAGTCCGCTCATCCGTCCGGGATCAATGAATCTGCAGAACACAGAAGCTGCTGATCCTGGTTTCAGTTTCAGGTCACATCTGAGGTTCTCAGGAAGGAAACATGTTAGTTTACAGACTATTGTCCTAAAGAACCACGGATCTAAGTTCAACCGTTTAAACACTAAAGTAGTCGGCGACTTTGGGTTCCTTGAACGGTGCCTGATGAATATTATTATTATTAGAGGGAGGCGTCTTCCCATCATGATAGTTTAAAACACTAAAGTTTAGAAACCTGCATCAAAATAAAACATTTATGGAGAAGAGGAAGTCTGCTGGAGCATGATGTTTTTATTATAACTTCACCTTTTCTGCAGTTTTAGATTTGTTACGGTTAAAGTCCTGTTTTGAGTTTTAGCTCCACACTAAACTCAAGCTACATTTACATCTAGTTAATTCATAAGATTATGGGTTTTTTATTTTTATTTAGACTAAGAGAGGTTTAGGAAAATAAAGGAGAGAATACAAAAGATGGAAAGATTTAGAGGAACAGAGAAAAATGATCCAGAAAGAGGAAGGTGGGATACCTGGACAAAGGTGAGCCAGAACCAGAGATGTCTGCAGGACAAGAAGATCCAGACAGACCCCGTAGAGAAAAGACGACATGGAGAGCAGAGGAACCAGACGGACAGAAAGGATCCACACAAAGAACTCCTGGACAGAATTTAGAACAGAGGAACCAAAGAAAACACAGAACAACAAGGAACAGTATCTGGACCGGTCCAAAAAAAAAAAAAAACCAAGAGAGGAACCAGACTGATCTGAAGAGGAATGAGAGATGGAAGAACATTGAAGACTAAAGAGGGGGTTAGGTGTAAACAGAACAAGTGGACCCAGAAAGACAAACCAGAGGAGAACCGATCCAGACAAACGGTTCTGTGACAGAACAACCCAGACCAGCATCCATGCAGCAACAGGTGGATGTGACGGCGGAGCATGCAGCCCTCCCTGATCTACAGCTCCCTGGTTGTGGGCTGGGCTTTCACAATCATGGACACGACCGCACCAACAGAACCACAAGAACCAAACCTTCAAAGCAGCTTTTGGAACAAGTCAGTGTCTAATGACTCGCCAAAAACCACAACCATCAATCAGTCCCCATCACGGACTGGTTGTTCTGAAGCAGCACAGTAAAAAGGCACAACCACGGCGGGAAGGCCGAGCGCACGGACGCAATGAAGGAATACATGAAAAATGGACTTACCTGTCGTAGCACCACCTGAAAAATAAAACACTGCACCAACTGATCCAACGGAGGAAAAAGAGGGAAAGGATAGAATCTGACGGACCTCCAAACCAGAACTTCACTGATTCAGCTCCAGCCCAACAACCACAACCTCTGCAAACTACAGACCTGCAGGAACAGAACCTTCCTGAAGATCTGATCCCAACCAGGCTGGACCCAAAAAACTAAGACCTGACGCTGAACCTGACAGACAGGAAACGGCATTGAAGGCGACTTCAGCACAGAGGAGGAGGAGCTTAGAGGACCAGGATCAAAGAGAAAGAAGACTAATCATAAAACGGCAATCATTATTAAAAAAAATAAAATAAACGGTTTGTGATCATCGCAACGAGCGCAATGACAAATTTAAACCATGAAACAGAAAAAAAGAATGGCACGGCGGCCACGGAAGAAAAGCTAAGGTGGCGGCACGGCGCCAGAAGGCGGTACAGTGGCGGCACGGCGGCCTGGAAGGAGAGCAGCAGCAGGACAGAGTGTGATTGACATACCTTCAGAGGACTCCAGGTGATGAGATGTGGGTGTGTGCATTAAAACCAGTGTCTCACATACCTTCAGGACGTAAATGAAAATTCCAAAATGGCAGAAAATTCAAAATGGCGGAAGCGAGCGCGCATCGATGAGGCCGGTCCACGCTGAAGAAAATTCTGGAACTTTTAAATGCAAACCTACAGATTGTTGTAATAGAGCCTGGAGGTGTGTTCTACAATCTAGAACGCCGTTTTTATTCATGAAGGAGGTCAGAGGAAGACCTGCAGCTCCCAAATACATTTCAACACGTACAAAACTATAAGCTCCATCCTCATTGTGACCAAAAAAACACTCAACAGAACCTCACTGCTGCTCTAAACGCCCATAAATGGAAGTGAAGTCACCTTCAATGCAAGCTTAGAGACGGAGGAAGAGAGCGGCGCGGCGGCCAGACCCGGAAACGGAGGACTTACCGGCTGAAGATCTTCCTGAGGAGAAAACATACAAAAGAAAAAACATCAGAATTGTCTGAATGAACAGAAATGGGATGATTGAGTCTAAAGAAAGGTTGAAGGTCAGCGTGTTTATGGCGCCACCATGAGGCCTCCGGCAGCAAACCCAAAACGGCTCTGCCTGCATGGTCGGCCATGTTTCAGTGCTTTGACTGAATGGTTACCTCTTTGTTCTGGTCCGTGTGCGCCTGAGCTCCACTGATCTTCATAGACGGTCGCTGTTCTACCAGCAAGGCATTCTGGGAAAGAGATCAGGACAGTTAGGCTCTGCTTCAGACAGAAAACTCGGCTGTAGGAGTTGGTGTTAAACATGTAAACATTAGACAATAAATGACAAAAAAAATACACAAAAATTATGATTTAAAGAGTCGTAATTCAAAAAGGAAAAAGTCAGGCTTTTCAAAGAAATAATGTACTAAATATCCAATTGAGATTCCAGAGTATTTCTCTGAATTGTCTGCAATCTTCAGACGTCTTTGTTTAAAACATTTTAAAAGCTAATATCTTATTCATTTACATTTTTACTTGTAAAATGTACAACTTTTAGCATAAATGTAGAACTTTATTCTCGTCAAACAGACAATTTTTCCTCAAAATTTTTTAAATCAAACTAAACACTTTCCTACTCATGTAACACAAGATGCTTTAAAAACATTTATTCAGAAACCGCAACATAAAAATGACCTGAAAACAATAAAACACAAATGTTTTCCGTCTAAAAAAAAGCGTCCTGCCTTTCTGGAATCGAACCATCGTCTGTGTCTCATGTTCTCCTCGGAGGAACCTCTAAGGTTCTCCCAGCAGGAGAACAGCTCCAGAACACCCTCCCATTTGACCCAAAGTTCACCAACAGGACCGAACCACTGACCTGCACCACAGAACTCCGCCCCGCAGAACCGAACCGCTCTGAGGCACCTGGACCCAATCACCTTAATGAGCGCTCAGCAGGTGGGATGAGCACGTGACCATTCAGATATCGACCAATGTCTTTGCTGCTCAGACAGTGACGTCATAAGGCGCGGGAGGAAAGCCCGCCAAAACAGAAGGTCCGGTGTTGTGCCGAACCCCCCCCCCCCCCCCCCCCCATGAGGAGCGCGGGAAAGACTGTGACCTGTATGACAGACAGGTAAACTGCTGAACGGGATCCTCAGATGGTATTTTGGTCCTTTGACTCAAACGCAAAGCACGCTGGGAAACTAGGACAGGCGGTCGGTTTCCGGGTTTGAAGCCCCGCCTCTCCGGTCAAGTGCAGCTTGGTGGGCGGGGTTTGTCACATGTTTTTTTTTTTTCACTTATTAACAGATATCGCACAAACATTATACCAAACATTGACGTCCCACACTGCGCAAAACAAAAACATAAACACAAATTAAAAGTTAAAAAATAAAAATAAGACAAAAATAATAAAGGTAAATGAATCTGTTAAAGTTTTAAAGTGACCATGTTTAAACCGTTCTAACAGCTTTTTTGTTAGTGCATGATTCCATACTATTTACATACAGAATCATTTCTTTCTGAAAAACATAAAATACTGTTTTTGTTAGAATATTTACACTTTTCCTGATACACATCCAGACCAACTTTAGGATTTTTAATCTGAATGTGACAAATCGCTCATTAACACCAGACTATATCATTTATAAACAACAATTATGGGAGTATACTGCATTTAATAAAAATAAAATTCTAGTGTTTTTTTTAGATAATTGTGCTTTTTTAATTTATATTTTTTCATATTTTTTTGATTTTGGAAATATTTAGTTCTAGTGGTTTTCCAGATCATATCAGTGAGTTTTTTATGTAAAGTTTTTGTGCATGTTTTCAACAAAATAATGTTGTTCTGGGATTTCCAAGATTATTTTTCTGAGATAATTAAGAAATACAAACCCACGAAAACTACAATCTGTTCAAACTGACCAGTGTTTCCAGGATTACAACCTGGAGTTCTTAATCAAATAGGCTCCGCCCACAGCAGGTAAACCTATGGGGACAGGTGGGGACCGTCAACAAATGACACAGAAACATCCCAGACAAACAGTTTTATCATTTTATCAACAACTCACCATGAATAATGTAAACTACATCACAGACATTCGTTGCTGATTTAAAATTCATGATAAATGTATGAAATACCTTCATTTCTTCTGTCACAGTAAACCTCAGCTCCTCTTTTTTTGCTTTTGGATGTATTTCTTTCAACTGCAAACTTTGTGGTATCTTGACAAACATGCTGTTTTGAATTAAAATAATGCTTAACTAAATGAAATGCAGAGTTAATTTGTATTTAAATCAGTTGTGACACTCAGATTACAGCAGGTAATCTGTAATCTGCTTGGACGTGTGGAAACTTGGTGCCGGAGCATCTGTCAAACTGATCGGTTTTATTAAAACTCTGCGTCCCATCCAGACCCGTCGTCCAGAGGGGGCTCCTCCTCCGTGTCTTCTGCAAAACGGTCAAAGTCGCTGTGGACCAGCGGCTCGTCCGCCTGTAGAACGGACAGCAGAGGTTAAAGTCCCCATCAGACGGCCCTGAACCAGCAACTCCCCAGAAGACACCCACCGGGGGGGCGAATGGTGGCCTGATGCTCCCCTGCTGCAGGCCGTCCCAGTCGAAGCCGTCAAACCACCTGATGAGGAAACACACGTTTCCATGACAACCGCCTCGTCAGCATCAGTGAAGCAGTGACTGACGTCTTTGCCGGCTCACTTGTGTTTCTGGACGTCCCTCAATCCGTTCTTCTGGTTCCCGAAGCGTTCTGGAGGACGGTCCCTGAAAAACAAAGGGAGTCAGCCGATGCAGGGGCCCATCCCACAGAACCGGAGCCGCTCACAGAACGGGAACCGCTCACAGAACCGGAGCTTTTTATAGAACCGGAGCTGCTCACAGAACCGGAGCCGCTCACAGAACCGGAGCCGCTCACAGAACCGGAGCCGCTCACAGAACCTGCATAGTCCTTTGATGAGGTTGGCTGCACTCCTGGTGATCTTCCTGGGAAACTGGATCATGTCGATGCCTCTCAGGATGATGTTGTAGATCTCCAGCGGATCAGAACCTGAAAAAGGAGGACTGCAGAGACCAGACAGCTTTAGCAGACAGGTTCTCAAACTGACAGACTTTCTGATTGGAGACTTTCTCTGCTACCTTTACCTGTACAGTGTTTCTCTCAGCTTGAGGATGAATTTAGAGGAATAACTCGCTTTACAAACATAAACAAACATCTGAAATGTTCATAATTACAGAAACGACAGATTGAGGTAAATGTCTAAAGTGGTCGTGGATCTTCTTACGCAGACATTTCAACAAAGTTTCAGTTATTTTTAAGCAGAAGTTTGGTTTAGATGGAGATGTGTGGTTTCGGTTGGAAACAGAAGATCTACGCTTGGCCTCTAGAGGCGCTGTTGCGTCTCAACAGTGGTACCTGCCACTGAGCAGCTCAAACAGCAGGACCCCCAGCGCCCAGCAGTCCACCGAGCCGTCATGGCCTTTGTTCAGGAGCATCTCGGGGGCGACGTACTCAGGCGTCCCGCAGAATGTCCACGTCTTCTTTCCCACAACCACATACTTGGAGAAGCCAAAGTCCACCTGCCAGCAGGGGAAACGTCAGACGGTTCTGATTTGAGGAATTCTACCAGGCAAACAACTGATAAAAGCCTAAAAACCAGCTTAGCGTATCCTCTGAGGTCCAGCAGGAGGGTCTCTGGTTTGAGGTTCCTGTAGATGATTCCTCTGTGGTGAAGATAGACCAGAGCTTCCGTGACACAACCAGCATAGAAGCGAGCGGCGCCGTCATCAAAAGGCCCCCTTAGTCAGGAAGAAAAAAACCATTTGTTTTTAGGTGGGATGCTGAGTGTCGGAGGAGACAAAGATCCAGTGACGCACCTGTCCTGCAGCAGAGACCACAGGTCGCCCCCCAGGCAGGCCTCCAGCAGCATGTAGAGACGTCTGGAGTCTCTGAACGTCCCATACAACCTGCAGGAAAACAGTCAAAAGACCTAAATGCTTGCAGCACAGTGGACCGGCCGCACATCCCATAATAAGAAAACACATTAGATAAAGGGAGCAGCAGAAGTGCTGAGCTAAATCCTGGATTTAAAATCAAAACCATGAAAAGATGTGTACAAGGGAATGAATGGAATGATTGAAGGGTGGAGTGTTTTCCTGACTCCAGACGATCTCCGTACACGCCCCCCCCCCCCCCCATCCATACATCAAAGCCTCAGCCGGCTCTGAGGTGACACCACACATTCTGTGACCTAAATAGACAGAAATCCATATTTTTCACAGTAATTCACCTTCAGCCTACTGGAATCGACCCGACCTGAAAGAAGCCAGCTTCTGATTGGACGTCTCTTTGTTTAAAGACACAACAGGAAGACAAACAGACAAAGTTGGACTGAAACTATTTGATTTCTGATTCCTACTCTATACGTTTTTATCAACATAATCTTGTTTGTGATTTTTAAGCTCCCGTTTCTCTCAGAACAAGATCAGTTTTTTGTTTCACGTCCTTTACATCCCGAATGATTATTGAGAGGGAACTTTGGGGTCACAGAAAGGTCATAATTATGGTTTATAAAGACGGTAGTTTTTTATGTTTTTATTCATATACAAACCAAGTTAGGATGAGCAAACATTTGAAATATAAAAGGAACCAAACAAAATAAAAACAGGTCAGGAGAAGGCAACACTTTAAAATGACAACAGTTTGGATATATTTTGATCAATTACTGCAGTTTTCTTGTTTTTGTTTGAAATGCGTTTAAAACACTTAAAAGAATCAGAAAAATAAATCAAAAAGACACTAAACAAAGGGCGCGTGTTTCCATTTATATAAATGAATAAAGTGTTTGCACAAAATAATACGTCTGATGACATCAGAAACTTCCGGGTTCAGGTTTTCCATAAAGAAGAGAACATCAAAGAAAAAGAGGGAATATTACAAACTTTGAGTGACAGCCAATTCTGGATATCACTGCAGAATATTTTTATCTGGTTGCAACTATCAAATAAATGTTCTAATGTTTCGGTTTCAGATGAACAGAAAATACATGGTTCAGATTGAAACTTCAATCTTTTATGTAAAAAATCTCCAACCTGGTAAACTGTACGACTGTAAGGTTCAGATGTGAGCAAACATCGCACTTCCTCTTCCTGGCTGACTTTCAAAATAAGAGACAGGCTTTGTTCACCAAGTGGAAAAGGGGGTGTAGTTCTGCTCCACCTTCTGCGATGTTTTCTGTCATTGTAGCAGTTACTAACTGCTATGTCTTGTTTTCTAGCTGATGTTCTGGTGTTTCTGTCCGTTTTTCTTCTCCAGTTAATTCCTATTTTCACATTTTTTCTCTTTACTGACTTCTGGTGGAGGTTTCGTCTCCATCGTCCAATCTAGAAAGTCCTTAGTGGATTCAGAGTAAATGATGATGAAGCAGTTCAAGATTGTTCCGGACCTGACGATGAACGGGTTGTGAGTCTCCATCAGGATGCGCCGTTCGGACCGGACGCGGTTCTGCTGGCCCGTCTGCAGGATCCGGCTTCTCTGCAGCACTTTCAAGGCGAACACGCGATTTGGATCCTTCTCCAACTGGACCTGCAGACAGAAGCACTGAAGCTCCACGTGCACGTCGACCTCACGCAGTCTGACCCAAACGTGCGCGCGCCCCACCAGCTCCACGCGACTGCAGCCCCCCTGTCCCAGAATGGAAATGATTCGGAAATGACCGAGGGACAAGTCGGAGATGAAGTCCGACTCCGCCCGCTGTCTGAAAACACAGAGCAGAGAAGCTGCTGGAAGAGTGGGAAAATGTTTCCTTTAACCCCCCCCCCTGTGTGGCTGAACGTCTTAATCTGAGATGAATGTTTGTTAAAGAAAAACCTCTGGAAGGAACGACAACAAACTCTGGATCCAGCATGTGGAGGTCTGTGAAGGTCAAAGCTTTTCTGACAGAGCTGATGTTGGATATAAAGACTTTCTTCACACATAAAAGTACAAGTGCTGGAGCAGCCGACCTTCGGTTTCTGCAAACAAACTGAGAGAAGCTCCGCCCCCCGCAGCAGTTACATAACACAAATCCAGTTTCCTCACAATAACACTGAAGCACCAATCCTTTTGTCACCTAAACTCGACCTGAGCGCCGCCATCGCTCCCAACATCGCCTCCGTCCGGTCCCCGATCCCGTCCCCCGTCCGGTCCTCCGTCCAGTCCTCCGTCCCGTCCCCCGTCCGGTCCCCCGATCCCGTCCTCCGTCCGGTCCTCCAACCAAACGCTTGAAAGACCTGAGACACACAGAGCCCTCAGTAGCTCCGCCCCACAAAAAGAAAAACTAATTAAAACTGAGCTTGGGGCTGCAGGACGATCCAGACTCACTCCCTGTCGATGACCAGGCACGTGGCCCCCCCGACAGCCATGACACTGGCGGCGCGCACGTCTTCCCTACAGGAGAAACAAAATGTTTAAAAAAGCAACAAAAAAAACACAACAAGAAAAAGTTATGCAAAAATGTTCCAGTTTTGACATCACTTGAACGTTGTTCCCATGGACCCCCTCCCCTCCCCTACACATACTGAGAAGTAACCCTGAAAACCTCACGTTGTCATGGTTACAGAAGCTGTTTAGCATCGTCTCTGGAACAAAACGGTGTGTAAAGATGAAGAAGACCCAGCCGGATGTCACGACTGCCGGAGTTGAAGTGTCTCCTCTGAATGGCGGCTATTGTGACTAGCGTTTCCATGGAAACCCGTCAGGGTTGTTACAGACAATACATGGTCACATGAAAGCCCCCTAAACCCCTCCCTAAAGCATCCCTGTGAGTGGAGGCCCCCCCCCCCCCCCCCCATGGGGGACAAGGAGCCTCACGACAGCAGAGTCTGTTCAGCTGTTGATTTGTGATGATTTGTTTTGATCTGTGCGTATGTTGTGTGATTGTAGTAGTGTGTGTGTGTGTGTGTGGTGGGGGGGGTCACCCTTTCAGGGCGTGCTCTCCAAACCAGTCCCCTTCAGAAAGAGTCCACTCCGTCTCCCGCTCGCTGTCTGCTGAGGCCTGCTGGGACGCCTTCACCTGTGGGGGAGGGGGGGTGACAGTCCTGAAACACGCCGGCATTTACCTCGCCATGCGAGCATGACATCATCAAATAAGGTGAAGGATGAAGCGGGACAACAGGAACCACGTCTGCAGGTTGGACCCGTCACAGGTGAGCAGACGTCCTGCTCTGCAGCAGGAGCAGCTCAGACTCCACAGGCCTCAGGTGAGCCGGGTGGGGTCCCGCTCTGCGGCCCAACAGCCGTGGAGAAGGACCTGAGCTGCTGTGTGGGGTGGGCATCGTGGCAGTGACCCCCGGGGTCGGCTGGGCCTTGGAATGAATGGATCCCTGTTGTACCGTTTCCGTCTTTAAGCTGCAGTTCCTCGTTTCTGTTCTCTCCGTCCCTCTGCTCTCAGACTGAAGGTGAGGCTCGGATCGATGACCCTCACCACAAACTCTTCCTGCTCACCTGTCCTTCACTGACGATGAAGAAGGTGTCTCCAGGTGCCCCCTGGCGGATGATGAAGTCTCCGTCACTGTAAACAGTCTGAGAGTGAAAGACGATGGACGTGTCTGTCCGCTGCCATTGCTTCCTGCTAGAGCGTCCAGAGGAGCTCAGCTCACCTCCTCCAGAGCGTCAGCCAGTCTGCAGAGAACGCCGTCGGGCAGCGACTGAAACCAGGGAACCCTGCAGAGACCGAACACCTGAGCCGCCTCCACGGCAGAGCGGGAGGAGCTTCACCAGAGCTGCCGGTTACCTGCGCAGGAGGTCCGTGTCCCGGGCCCGCCTGATGAGGCCGGCCCTCATCGTGATGGTCTGGAAACGCTGACGGTCCAACGCCCAAAGCCGGACGTTCGTCAGAGCTGAAGACCAGCAAGCAGAGGGAAGGTCAGCGCCGCTGCTGAGACCTGAACCATTTCAGGATCAGGATCTGCCCAAAGGTCAGAGGTTAGAGTGATAAATCTGCCCCATCAGGTAACGGTCAGAATCATTTTACACGGTTTTGTCTGACAGAAACCCGCTGATCTTTTTCTCTGAGGTTCAGAAGACGAATCATCAGAACAGATGAGTTTTCTGCTCCTTCAAACAAACATCCATGTTTGGACAAAGCTGCTTCTCTGAAACCCCTTTGGTGTCTGTTCTGTCCGCTTCGCCACAGCGCCGCGCGCCCACATCCATTCAGTGTATTTACAGCCCTCACTGACCCCCCCTCCCACGCAGAGTCAGCTGTTCTCATCACAGCTCGCTGGAAGACGAAGCTCAAGGCCTCCAGAGTGGAGAGTTTCGGCTTTATTACACAGCCTTCCTGACAAAAACTGCATCTCAACGATAAGAAAAGAGCTTTTGTTAAGCAAAAATAAAAAACTATAGCGTTTCAGTTTAAATGCATCGTTTTTATGAGGCTCCAAACCACTACAGCACCACCACTGTGCTTCATAATAGAACTTAATCATAAGAATCTGGTCTATAGTCCATAAACCGAACAAAAGTGCAGAACAGGACCAGAACCTGTGACACCAGAAAACCTGCCAAACGCCGCCGTTTGTTAGGAGGTCGAGTGCGGATGTGTGGAAGTTCTCTGGGGTCATCAAGGCCTTAAACTCTGTATGTTCAGCTCTGCAGAACGAACACAGAACCATCATTCCTGCAGAATCATCTGCATTCATTTCCATCTCGTTAACCACCTTTTCTCTGCAGATGGATTTTTAATTGAGCTTTTGTGATTCTTTTCCAAGTGCTCAGAGAGGTTCCCTTTCAGCCTCTTTAAAGACAGAACGCTGAAGGTCGGCAAATAAAAGCAGCCACTGGAGAGTAGAGAAGGTCGGCGAGGGCTGACCAATCCCAGCAAACGATCTTTCTGCACAAGCAAAAGAGTTTCTAGTCTGCCTGAGAGCAGAATACCATCTGACATGGAGAGGTGAAGCTTCTGCAGAGACGAAAACTGGACCAGAAGAGCTTTGATCATTGAGCTTCATCCACCTGAGCTCTGTTTCCATAACATCTCAGTTTTCTAGGACCGGGTGGTTAGCCCTGTGCCAAACCCCCAACCTGGAGGGAGTGGACCGCTCTTAGTCTGGCCTCTACCCTTGGATTTGTCTGGCATGGGAGACCATAGCATAGCTATCATCAGACACGCAAACCCCCCAACCACGACAAGGTGTCACTCCAAGGCCACCCATTACCGGTGGTCTCATAGAGACGACGTACGACGAATACTACGACACAGCCCCCCACCAAGGTCAATGACCAGAACTGACCATTTTACCGAAAGCTTTGCCCCCTGGGTAGCATCATCACATCAGAAGGTGGAAGTAAGAAGGACGCACAGAACAGGATCAACAAAGCAAGGGTTCCATTCATCGGCATGAACCATATTTGGAAGTCATCACAGTGCAGCACCAAGACCAGACTGAAACTCTACAACAGCTACAACCATCTACACCTGGGCCCGCAACCGGCACAAATGGAAAGATTTCATCGCTGCGACCCAAAGACGAAATCTTCCTGAGATGCTACAGAAAACCTGAGAGTCGGGAGAAAGTCAGAGAAAGAAGGTGTTGCTCTGATCTGCTACATCACAGATCATGAGAACCTCAGCAGTTCTGCCTCCAGAGTTCAAACACAAGCTGATGTCATTTCCTGTGTCCTTCAAACGCCTCCATCTGCTTCCACCCAGACTGCACCACCGTCGGGTAGAACAGAGGCTCTTTCAAAGCTCACGGGAACTTTGAGTCGTGTTTGGATCTGCGGCTTTCTAGATCAAAAAGACTCTAAAACAAGAAAGACCAGGTCAAAGCCAGATCATTTTTACTGAATCAGCTGATGGAGAACCAGATTCATCTGAGGAACCCAACAAAGGAACAGTTGATGAAACTGTCCCTCACATCTGCAGCGGTTTGATGGTTTTACAGAACAAAGAAACTGCATATTTTTGGCACCAAAACAGTAAAAAGTCCAAATATGAAATTCTAATCTTTTTCATTTCATCCAAATCATTTGGATGAAATTGTTCTTTTCCTTTTAGAAGCCCGTCGTTCAGACAGAAATGAATCGACTGTGAAGGTCCAAACGTGTAAAGATGGACGACGTCTCTGATGTCCAAAAGCAGTGATGTTAGGTGGAGGCGGGGCTTTACCTGTGACGCTGGCTGTGCAGGCGCTTCGCTGCAGGACAGCCAGCTCTCCAAACACCTTCCCGGCGCTGATGTTGCTCCGTTTCCTCCCCTGTTTGGTCACTTCCACCCTCCCCTCTGCAGACACGCAGCCAGCGATTCGTCAGCCGGCCGCCTGCTTTGAGGACCGCCGCACTCAAACGCCAGGAAAAGAACAAACACCCAACGATGAAATCATGAAACAAAACTATAAAAGGCTTTACTCTGACATTTCTGCACCAATTAGAAAAAGGCTCATTTTGACAATTCTACACGTTTCAGCTTTTAACTTGAAATGTATCTCAAACCAAACCAACAAGAAAATTCAAAACTCTAACAAAACTTCAGACACTTGTTAAAATAATGAAGCTGAGCCATAAATTCATGCCAATTTATTGTTACATTAGAGCAAGAAAATGTTACAGAAACTGAACGTGCTAAATGATGTGCAGAATGTAAACATTACGAGCAGAAACTCTAACCTAAATGCTATTAAATCCGAAGAACGTCCAGAATGCTGACAAAAGCTAAATTACATGTTTTATGACCACATCACAAAAATACGTTTAAATTAAAGACAAACTCATAAAAATCCATTTCTGGAGTCTTTTCTGTTGGTTTTGTCTCCATAGCAACTATTTCATGTTTTCGTCCCCTGGGAGTGATGAACAGCTCTATGAAAACTTTAGTAAAATGATCAAAAGCAAACATTTATTGACCACACCCCAACATTCCTAATATGGTCATATTGTAAGTTATATTGTTTCGTTCAGCTTGAGCCCAAAATTCACGTATTACATATTCAGGAGAAGATTGAGAGTGCATGCTGACCCTCCAGGACGTAGAGCGTTGAAGCCACATCCCCCTCCTGGGTCACGCAGCTGCCCTTGTCCAGGCTGGTGGGGTACATGCCGTCCACGATGGAGGCGATCTGCACACGAGCCCACGAGTGACTGAACGTTTCTGGCGGGCAGCACCAGCACAGACTCAGGTGGGCCGTACCTGCTCCCGCTCTAGATGCTTCATGCAGTCGTTGTCCAGCAGAGCTTTCTGGATCAGATCTCTGGATCTGCACACACAACAGCAATGACCTTCCAGCTGTCTGTCAAACATGTTTCAGCGGCAGCAACTGTTATTCTGGGTGGTTCTGTCCATTATCACATGGTGATGCATTTCAGGTCTTTTTTCTGCCAGTTAAACCTTCAAAACCTCCCCTGCAAGAGTCTGTCCTTCCACTGCTTCTATGCTGTTTTTCTGTAAAAAATGCTTCCAACAAATATCCACTGATATGCAGATGACGCTGTTATATTCACCTACCAAACCATAACCAAATAACACAACATGTCTTTAACATCCAATAAACTTCAAATTGTCTATGGATAAAAGATCACTCCAGGAAACATTAGAAGCATTTTTACTTAAAACACAAAACAACCGATAATTTCACGGGTGAGTTTCTTCACAGGTGATTCTTAACAGTGCAGTTTCATTACGGAAGATCTTCCTCACTTCCAGGACCTCTGGCTTGTTCCTTCACTCGACACGTCATTCATCAGGTTTTCACTCTGAACCAATAGTTACATTTTTTCTCAATCAATCCCAATCATATTTTGGCCTTTAAATTCAGGGATGGGTATCTCTCTGCATTCCAGACACTTTCTCCGGCCTTCCTCCACCCAGTTCTCCGCCTGGACCGCCGCTTTGTTGTGGTCTAGGCCTCAACCACCATAAGCGTCTAGATCAGGGGTCGGGAACCTATGGCTCGCAAGCCATATATGGCTCTTTTGATGGTCACATGTGGCTCGCAGACAAATATTTAATTATACAGTTTTTTTTCATTAGACTAGTCCTTCTCGGGCGCGATGCAATGCCAGGGGGGCGCGCAGTAGTAGCGGTGCTTGGAGAAAAAAAAATCTGCACCATTATCAATTTACTATTATCTGTTATATCACAGAGTTTGTAACAGCCTGAAACCTGTGAACTGCTGCTGCGCGTTCCTGTCTCTGAGAAAGAGCTGCAGTTGCAGGGACGGGATGTGTGAGGAAGAAAGCGGGGGGCACAGGCAGCAAAACTTAAAACCCGCTGCCCGTCACTCACTGCAGTGTGTGAGTGTGTGTTTGTCTCCACGTCTGCATGTGAGTCTTCCTCACATCTCCAGAACATTCAGACCAAAGATCACGTTTAAAGTCTCAACGCCTGCATGAAGCTGAAACTCACCACGGATCAACCAGACTAGACCATCAGCAAAACCACCACGAGAAATACTCATCATTTATTAGAAACAACATAACCATGTTATTAAAAAGAATCCACAGACGTATTGTACTTTAAAAATGTTGAAATTACATCAAATGCTCACATTACCTTGTATGTTTAGTTTTAACATATTGTCGCTGACTGAGTTGGGTCCGCTTAAAGGTTCTGGAGTTCATTGAATGCATCAAGCAGAGATCTGATTGGCTCTCAGTTCTGTCGCTCAGCCTGTTGTTAGGTAGTTTGGACCAATGGGGTTCAGCTATGGGCCCAATAAGGAAATAGGAGGACTGGAGCGACAGTGAGGGAATATAAAGTTGGAGAAGCTCTCGTCTCAGCAGGAGAGATTGAGGAGTTGCTGAATCAGTTTTACGGCGTTGGTTCCGGTCTGCAGTAACCAGAATAAAGAACCTTAAAAGAGGTTCAGTCTCCGTGCCTCAGTGTGGGACAGGGACGCTACATTATTGTATGGCTCTTTGGAAATGACATTTATAAATATGTGGCGTTTATGGCTCTCTTGGCCAAAAAGGTTCCCGACCCCTGGTCTAGACTCTGGGGTTTCTGTATCTTTGGTCTGACTTGAAGTTCATTCATTCATTCATCTTCCAATCCTTTTTGTCCCATTCGGGGCCACGGGGCCGCCGGAGCCTATCCCGGCCACCTGTGGGCGGAGGCAGGTAGGTACACCCTGGACAAGTTGCCAGTCTCTTACAGGGTCTGACTTGAAGTTGTGTTCTGGAATCTGGACCTGAAATCTCCCTCCTAGCAATGTTTCACCGTTCATCCAAGTGGCTTAATCAGTCTGGAGGATACTGTGGGTTTTTTTTTTTTTAGACAAACGCCCAAAAGTGATGGTGAATGCAGAGAGCGGCTAACATCCCAGCACACAAGCACTATCCTGCCTGCATTTTTATGGCAGTTGTTACGGCGGTTCTCACTCTTTGCTCTTTCTGTAGCTGGTAATGCTGACGGCGGCCAGCTGGGCAGAGTCCAGGGGCGGGGCCTCAGAAGAAAAGGCTTTTCTCTTTGTGCGGCGAGTCTCTGGAACACACAAGTGAGTTCACACACACACACACACACACACACTGACACTGATTAAAGAAAACATAAACATTCAGCTGCTGCTGTGATTGGTCATTTTTGTGTGTGGTGGAGACAAACAATAAACATTCAAAAAAAAAATATTGCGTCTCTTTTTGACTCTCTTCTTTATCCATTACTTTTGCTTCTGAACATTTACTGTTCCTTTATTATCGACTTTTCTTAAGTTTGTTTCACATGTTTTTTCTCTCTTGTTGGTCTTTAACTTTTTTACATTTTTGCTTTTTTTGGATTTCTTAAGAAGGAAAATGCTCATTACTGATTTACAATTCATAATCAAACTGACAGGTGAGCTTAGACAGAAACCTGAGTGGATCATCATGTTTGCAGATGATACTGTGATCTATATGAGAGTATGGAGCAGGTGAAGGCACATCTAGAGAGGTGGAGGAACATCAGGAAAGGAGAGGAATTAAGGTCGTTTTAAGCAAGAAAGAAGGGTGAGGTTATGGGAGCAAGGGTTTAGGAAGTTGAGGAGGTGTGTTCAAGCAGGTTGGAACGGGCGGAGGAAGGTTTCAGGTGAGATATGCCTACAGGTAGACCAAAGAGGATGAAGAGAAAGGGATTTTTCAAATCCAGTTCTCAAATCTATTATTGTCTTCTGTTTCCTAAAATCCTGATTAAAGTTGCAGAACAGAGCTGCTCGACCGTTCCCCTCGTGGTCCTGGAGCTCCTCTGATCTCCAGCTTCTCTAAATCTGCCTCCATGGCTGCTCAGAGCTGTGACAGGTGAGTCGGGTCTGACCTGCATCCTGTCCTCCCCGCCGCGCAGCGCCGCGGTACCTGTCCAGCTCCACCTGCAGCTGGCGGATCAGGTCGTCCTTGGAGTCCAGCTCCAGCTCCAGCTCATCGATGAGTGCGTCTCTCTGACGGAGCTCCTCCACCTTCAGCTGCAGAGCCAGCTGGAGGTCCCGCAGGCTCCCGGGGCCCCTGGACACAGCCATGGCCCCAGCTTCGACTGTACTTTGAGTGAGGCTATGGCTTAAGGCAAGCAGGTTTTCAGAAAACAAATCTGGATCCGGATCTGGAAGACTTCAAAGAGGAAACATCTCCACGAAGGACTCGGAAAGGTTTCCTGACAGTTTGAACATAAAGGTTTTTGTGGAGGAAATGACTTTACGGAGGTCAGTCTGACTTCAATTGTCCTCCTGTTCGAGTCCGGAAAGGTTCTACTCACTGAAAGCTGCGCGAACAAGTCCGGTACGGGAAGCAGGTCCGGTTCTGATCCCGGTTCTGTTCGAATCCAGGCGCCAAATTCAGAAGTGAACGAATGGAGACCGAACCCCGCGAAGAACCGCCGCAGCTCAGAGACAAGCACGAGCGCGAGCCGCGCGCACAGCTGAGACTGACAGCGGTGACAAACTAAAAGACCCGCTACGCTTTTATTTTGAAAAATAAACAAATAAAAGCTAGAAAAGCAACAGTAGCAAAGGTCTAAATCAATAAATGTAGTTTTGATAAAGGGATAGAGATTAGAAATTTAAAACAAAAGTAATTGGTTTTTTTTGTTTTAATTTTATATGAAATGCTGTTTTATATATCAACGTATTTTGTGTATTATAAATGTAATAGTTATATATTTATTGCAGTATTGCATTGATATTTTCTAAGCTTAATTTTTAATTAGTGGAGTGTTTTTCGTTACTAAGAGTTTCCTACTGAACAGCCAAAAAAAATTATTTTAAAAATTACAAACACACAAACATGATATTTCATGTTTCTATTAACTACATTAAGAATGCTTCATTTAGAGATATTCACGCCGAAACGTTGTTATTTGAGAAAACTGATTACTTTTAAATTAAGATGGGGTTTTTCTCTTGGTTATTTCTCGAATAATATTTGATCATTTTATTTATTGATAAAGAAAAATCATACGACTTAAATATTTAGCCAAAGTTTTTTTCGCAAAAATAATATATAAATTTAATGTATTTATTGTGTGTAATGTATTAATTCAGCTCTCGGCCGCTGGGAGCAGCAGAGACGCCTGCTACCGGAAGTAGAAACAATGTATTTCCGGTTGAAAGCAGCAACATGGCGGCGAACGGAAAAGATAACTCTGAGCCTGGAAAACTGGGGTTGTATCCTTAAATCTGATAAACAGAAACGCCAGAGAAGATCAGAAGAACGTCAAGATTCCTTGGTTTCAACACTTTTCATCGAAAAAGGCCGTTAAACGGTGAAAGTAGCGCTCGGCTCTTGAAATGATCCGTTTTTGAATGAAACGCTATTTAAGCAGCTCAGTTCACGGAAAAAACAAAACAGAAACACGAGGAGAACCGTTTAAAACCCCCGTTAAACAACAATAAACTGTAGTTTAAATAAATTAAGTAATTCAGGAAAAATACATTGAAATAAAGAAATGAACTAGAAACATTCTGGGATGCTTTTAAAAACAGGAAGTCAATCTCAGGTAAATTTGATAATTAAAGGTGGATTTACTGGATTAAAGGTGTTTGTGCCTCTAGATTGGAAGTTCTAATGGAATCCAGCTTATTTCACTGTGAGCTGATTCTGAGACGTCACAGAACCCTGCAGCTCTGTTCTGGTGAGGAAAAAACACTTCAGAAGGAATTTCTGAACTTAGTGCTGGGTTTCTGCTCCGTTTCTCCTTGACCTCCCTGCAGCTCCCTGGACGTCCCGTTCCCGTCGCCCCGCGAGGCCACCATCGCCCTGAGCTCCCTGTCTCCAGACAGAGAGCCGAGGAGAGGCGGGATCAGCAAACACCTGAGCGTGAGCGGCAGCACCCTGTCCGTGTGAGGCTCCGCCCTCCTGCGTCCCTCTTCCTGCTTCCCCTGCAGGTTCTTACAGGTTTCTGTTTCAGGAGGTGGAGCGCCGACGAAGCTCGGATCCTGCGAGTGTCCGTCTGCTCCTTCTTGGACCACCTGCAGCTGGTTGTGGAGACCATGGAAAAGTTTGGCGCCCCGGTTCCCTGAGAGGGAACGGACTGGAACCTGACATCCCGTCGCCACAGTTCTGTGTGGGAGGATCCTGAATCCACCCTGAGGCTGAAGGAGGAGCGCAGCGGCTGGGACAGGAGTCCAGCAGGATCGGCCTTTCTGATGGAAAACATTTAAACAAAGCTACAGACGGAGGTTCCCCTTGGAAAACTGGATCTGTTCTGGCAGAGGTTCTGACTTGTCCTGTGGTGATCCGGTCCGCTCCTGATGACTAAATAATGATCAATGTGGTTTGTGTCACATAGACTTGATGGTTTTTCTTTCAAAAATACATAAATGTGTTCATCTTGAATATTATAGGAAACGCTTTGCTGAACTTCGTGTTTTTAAAGCCTCCGAAGTTTCAGTTTGAGGAAAAATGGTTCAGTTTTTTTAAGGTGTGATGGAACTACAAAGACCATGAGCGCTCATGCCTGTTTGAAAGCCAATAAACTGATGAGTTTGCAGATTTTATCTTCACTTCTTGAACTGAAAAATAGAGTGAACATTTAAAAACATTTATTCCACATGTAACTATGGAGTCATATGTTTGTTTAATGTCCTCTTTAGCCGTTATCCCTTTCTGTTGAATTTTTTTGTGGGAATCAAACCATCAACCTTTGAAGCTGCCAAAAACATTTACAGATGGATGCTGCTCCTGGCAGCCGCCAGCAGAGGGCGCTGTCCTCAGGAACATCTGCCACATTTTTTCCTTCAGCGAAATCAAGAAAGTCTGAACATCTGCAGGGAAGTTTGCTGTTTTTTTTACACTTTACTGCAGCATTTTTTAAACCTGGATAAGAGAAGAGTTTTTCAAACAAACAGTTTATTTATGGAGTTTATTTCCAGCCATAATTGAAAATCAACTCAGTTCAACAATCGAAAAACTATCTTAACATTTTCATATGAAAGAAAAAACATTTATATGAATTTTTTTTATATAAAATGATAATTTATTGCATTAGCTTTTGTTTTTTATCTCAATGAAATGGTATTTTCCTGAATTCAGTGCAAAAAATTACATTTCCGTTCCTTTTCTGTCTAAACAGCGTTTTAAACCGGTTTGCTTTATTCTATCGTGTTTTTATGGATTTACTCCTCGGTCCTGTGTCCACATCATTTGTTCCCATTTCCAGTTTTTCCAGGAGTTTCAGCCGACCATAAAGACAAAAAAAAACACACTTTGATCAGGATTTGAAGAAGAAATGTAAAGACAATTGAACAACATGATTGTTTATAAAATCAATTTAATGTTTCTGCTCATAAACTTCTAGGCGTGTTTATTTTTATTTATTTCATTTATACGTGTCCTCAATCCGTGGAGTTTCATGATAACCAAACACAAACAGCTGACCGGAAGATCCTGCCCCCCTCCCTCAGAAGTCGTCATCGTCACAGATGTCCAGGTACACGTCGAAGGCTTCGCGGTTGCAGTTCCCGTCCGGCGTGAAGACGTACTTGTGGAAGGTCCCGTCCACACAGATGGCTGCGGGACACACACACACACAACGCTCTTCAGCCACGTTCCTGACCCCGCCCCTCGCAGAGGAGACGCCGGAGCAGCAGGCGGAGGCAGACGACCCGAGCCTGCAGCTTCGGTGTTATCGGCGCTAATCCCTCAGAGGGGTCGGTGTTTGTCAGCAGCAGGTTTCACCGTTCTCAGGATAATTCAGTGTTTAAAAACCGCTGAGTCATGCTCAGAGCTGAACCTGAACGCTACCTGTTCTGAGGTTTTCTAATTCCACGAGAAGACGATGCAGAAAACCTCCAGACCTCAGGAACCGTTCAAATGGAGGCTTTGAGCCGCTGCAGGCCGTCAGACGGCTGATCTGAGAATATCTGAGGAGCAGCAACCGTCTGCAAAAGCGCCCGGCGAGCGGCAGACGACAGTCGGCTGGTTTTAGGACTGTAGGATGACGAAGAAGATTTTCACTAAACTACTGCCTGAACGCCGCGCTGCGAAGCTCTGCAGAGGACTACAGCAAGAGAAAGTGGAGAAATCTCTGTACGCCGGGGACAATCGCTTCACGCCGTGTCCTCCAAGGTAAAGAGGGGGGCCTTCCAGTGTGTGGTACTGGGAGGGGGTCTATATGAGCTGCATTTATTTTGAAACGGATTCCTTTCAGAATAAAAGCTGCCCCTCAGTTCCACCATGGTAACCACGGCAACCCCGCTCCTGTCAGACTGCTGTGGGATGTGCAGCAGCGCCGGGGGTGGGGGGGAACGTGTCACATTTCTCTGTTCAAACTGTTTTCTTTGTTCTGTTGAGAAAAATATTCACTCCAGAGATTTTTCCCCCCAATTAAGATTAAAAAAAAAAAAGATTTGTAAAGGAAGTGTAGAGAAAAGGTGGATTTATCTGCCGCCAACGCTCCCCGTAGGACACACGACCACAGAGAAACTCCAGGGAAGTTCCGGTTTTCCAGGCAGACGTCCAAACTCAGCAAAAATAAGAATAACCTAAGCAATAATATTAACATTTAAGAAAAAAATGAGATGAGAAATCACTGAAATGAGGGATGAGTCCGCGTTAACCCCGGCTCTAATGTGGCACTTAGCATGGCTGCCATGGCAACGTGATGGATACAGTTATGATCCATTTGTAATCAGACTTCATGAAGGCTTTCACGTTTTTAACCTTCAGCGGGTTCACACTTAGAAAAAATTTTTTGTAAAAATCTATCTATCTATATACCCAGGCTGTGTCCCACCAAGGTGGGTTAGCCCAGACAGGGCACACATTCTTACCTCCCTCCTTCTCTTCCCCAAACCCTCCTCCTTCAGTGTGTGTGCGTGTGTGACTGTAAAAATAAATAAATAAATGTTTTTTTACATGAAAAACTCCAAATCTATCTGAGCTGGATCATCAGAACTGCTGGTGCAATTCCAGAACCCGCTGAAGCCCTTTCGGGGTCACTGAAGGATGTTGCAGGGACAGACAATAACCCCCCCGGAAGAAGGAGGAGAACCTGCAAACTCCACACAGAAAGAACCCAGCTGGGGGTTGAACCACTGACTTCTAGCTGTGAGGAGAGGGTGCTAACCGCTACCCCATCGTGCAGCCCTTTAATGAGCGATTAGTGTTTTCTGTCTTCAAATCCAAACGGTTCTGTTTCAAAAAGCTTCATTTTGTTCTGGTCTGTTTATGTTTCTGAAGCTGCGTTTGAAAAAACTTTATTTAAATTAACAGTATTTTGACGGCTCTAAATGTTTTCGTCTCATCGATTCTCCAAACCTTCACCGCTTGTTCTTAGTTTTTCCAAACATTTTTTTTGGAGCCTCCTGCTTTCAGGACGGCGATGCCACCGACCGCTCTTCCTCACCGATGACGGAGTTGACGCTCTTGGACGTGTTCTTCCCGAAGGCGCAGATGCAGGCGCACTCGGCGGGCACCGTGAAGCTGGCGAGCGACCACTGGCTGTCCACGTACTGACCGATCACAGGCCCCACCTTCCCGACCCGCGCCAGCCTGCGGAGCAGCAGAGAAGGGCTTCAGGAGGGCATCGCAGCAGCAGGAAGCGGGCGGTGGGCGGGGCTTACGCAGAGCGGCGGTTCAGCTTGGTGTCCTTCAGGGCGAAGATGTGGACGGTTCCTTTGTCGCTGGAGGCGCACAGGAAGGACGAGTCGTGGCTGAAGTTGATGCTGGAAGGACAGAAGACGCTTCAGAAGGAAACCGACGGCCCCTCCTCTGGGGGAGGAGCTCCAACCAGGAACCTGGGCTCTAACCACAGGGGGGCGTACCAGTAGAGGGTGGCGGGGTCGGTCCCTCTGCGCAGCTCCACCAGCTTGTCTCTGGTGTTGGTGTCGAAGAGCCGGATGAGCGTTCCTTTGCGAGACGCCGAGGCCGCCACGCTGCCCGGCTGGTTGAGCGCCACGCAGGCGATCTCGCTCTGGTGGGCGTTGATGGTGAAGGGGGCGGAGGACGTGCCGGGTTTGGTGTTGGACAGGTCCTGCAGCAGACGGCGGGGTTCAGTCTGGCTTCACGCGGATCTACAACAGTTCGGCGTTCTGCTTACAACCAGCTGCAGGCTGCCGCATTTGTGACCCGGGAAGACCAGCAGCTGCTTCTCCAGACTGGGGCACAGGTCACACAGGCCTGGAACAGAGGGGTCAGGGGTCAGGGCCGCAGCCGGCGGAGGGCGGGGCTCCGCGCCCAGGACCGCGCCCTTACCTTTAGGGTTGTCTCTGGTGTCGAACTCGAACAACTTCACTGGGTTGTCTGGAAACGTGTAAACGTAGATCCGGTTCTTCAGGACGATGATGATTCTGCAGAAACACCACCATCATCATCATCACCATCACGGCCGCCACAGAGGACGGCGGCGCCGGCACTGGACTCACTTGTCGTGCCTCATGCGAACGGCCAGAACGGGCTTGGTGAAGGTGAACTCCAGCACCAGCTTGTCCTTGGGCTCCCGGGAGTCCCGAGCGTCGTCCCAGATCAGAACTGAAACCAAACCAACATGGAGGACGACAGAAACGCTGACTCACCGCTCACACCACCGCAGTTAAGGGGAAAGTTAAGAGGAAAGTTAAGGGCTTCTGTGGAAAAACACTCCAGAACCACAGAGTTCTTTCTTTTACTTCTATCAAACCTTTTTCTCTGTAAAAAGAACCAGAGAATGGTCAGATTTCCCATCATGCAGCAGTTGTTGAGTTAATCAACAGCTTAACTTTCCCTTTCCCTGCAGACTCCAGCGTTTGCGTTTGCAGTTCATGTCGTCAAACATGACTTTCTTTTATTACTTAGGTGTACTACAAGTATACTTAGGCTATAGTACAAGTGAGGGAGTACACTTGAAGTTTACTATCTATATGTCGTGAACTTCAAATGTTCCAATTTAGTCTGAAGAAGTATTTCATTAGTAAACCCCCTACACTTACATGGTCTATAGTCTACTTTATATACTTATACTTCATAAAGGTGTAGTACTTCAGTGGGAGTTTGTTCTCTATTCTGTCCTCACCTGAAATCTCGGAGAACCTGGGGTTGACTCCGCCTCCAACGACGGCCAGCAGGTTGGAGCGGTGCAGCATGGAGCAGAGCGCCACGCTGCCCACCTGCTCGTGGTCTGCAGAACAAGCTCAGGTGAGTCACACTAAGACACTCGTCTGCCTGCAGAGAAACTCCATGTTCCAGCAGAAACTTCAACCATATTTCAGGTAAAAACACAGAATTTTTCCACTTTACAAATGAGGAGAAACAAAGTCATTAATGGATCAAAACACAATTTAAAAATGTGTCGGAAACATGAAAAACGTTAAGTTTGTTTTCTATTTCTGTCCCTTTTTAGGAAGAGTTAATCTATGAAATATTCAAAAACATCCGATTCAGATGGTTTGATGATGAAGGCTTTGATTTAATTTAAACTCCTAACCAACGAATTTAATAGTTTGTGGAATTAAAATATATATAAAAAAAAAAAAAAAAAAAAAAAAGACAAGAGAAGAAAAGACAGATTTACTACGACCGTCCTGTCTTATGGAGCAGCGTCTCTCCTCCCACAGTTATGGTTTAGGGTTTGAACCCGGCTGACTCACCCAGGTGACCTTTCTCCATCAGCGGCTCCACGTTGTAGATCCGGACGCCGGTCTCCATCGCACAGCAGAAGCAGCCTGGAGGAGGAGGAGGAGGAGGAGAACATGAGCTGCTAAAGACCAAACGTGAAAATTCTGAGGCTGCAGCTCCTGCAGGAGCAGAGAGGCATGGAGGTCCAGAACCACAAGTCCAGCTCCTGCAGGATAAAGTAAAAGTTCTGGCCCGGTCTTACTCTGGTCCTGGTTGAACTGCAGGCTGTTCACTCCTCTCTGCTGAGCCATGGCTGCTATCCTCCGAACCGGGCCGCAGCCACCGGGAACAAACCAGTTCAGCAGCAGCCGGGGACGACCTGCGAGGCAGGCGGGATGAGACACAAACAACAACAGCCGCCGCGCGCGCACACAGCTAAGCTAGCATTAGCACGAGCCACGCGACGGCGGGAAAAAAACACATTTTTAATTTGCGAAACAACCACACAGAACCCCACCATCAGAGAACGAGTCCAAAGAGTCCAAATATTACAAAGAACAACGGAGACAAACAACAACAACGGCAACGGTGACGCAAGTTTGTTTTGGTTGCTAGACTGACTACGTCACTCATACGTGTTTCCGGTTTTGTTCCGCTTCCTGCTTCGTCCGATCCTTTCCCCCAATAATAACAAGAATAATGTCATCATTATTAATAATAATAATGATAATAATATTGTTATCATTGTTAGTAATAATAATAATGATATCATTAATAATAATAATAATGATATCATTAATAATAATAATCATCATCATAATTATTATTATTATTAGTTCCTCGCTTGCAACAAGCTCAAAAGAATAGGAGATAAAAGTCCACTGGCTCTCTTGATTTGTTGCACTTCATTATTGGCACAGATGACCCATCATCGATCAAAGATCTCATTCAAAAAAACAAATACGAAAGCGGGAAACAACAAAAATACGGGGCCCTGTGCACCCTCTCTGCACCAAACTGACCCCCCCCCCCCAAAAAAAAATAAATAAATAAACAAATAAATAAAAATAAAACAGGTGTGGCACAACAATGGTACGTTCCATTTTCATGATGTGCCTTGAGGTGGTTACGAGCCTGAAGGGAACTGAAAGACACACCTGTGCTCACCTGCAGATGCTCCTCAATATTGATATAATTGATATTATTCAGCACTTATTAATGCCTCCTTTCCTTTCAGCTCATCATTTGTGGTCTGTAATTAGTGGTGTTTTCTGTTTTGTTCTAAACTGGGTTCAGACAGAAAGACACAGGAAGTGTGAAGATGGCAGCTTCAGAGGAAACCAGTTAAAAGCGGCTGAAAGAAACACAAAGAAAAAAAAGCTGCACGGAAAGTTTCATTTAATTAGTTTCTTCTTGGAGATGAAACGTCTGTTTGATGGCATTGTGTCAGGAGAACCGAAGGAAGGACAAAAATAGACATTCTTCCAGCTAGTTAAGACTGAAAGAGCCAACAAACACATCAGAGGACTTCAGATGAAGAAAGCCTAATGAAAGCATCATTTCAAAGTACACCCAGTAAACTCATTACATTCTCCATCCTCCAGCTGGGTTTCCATGAAGCTTTTGGGCGGGAAACAGTGACCCATATGCAGAAAGCCACACTTGCTGAGTTTCTCCTCCTCCTCAGTTTAATGAGTGAAGGTCTCCCTGGTTTCTGGCTGTCGGCTCCTCTCTCTGGAGCACACGAGGAGTCCTGGCAGACAGTGGAGATCATTTAGCATTGATGAGGCGGCCGCCTTGGCTCCATTATTCCACCGCCGCCAAGCGAGTTCATGTCAGGGGATTTAATGAACTGCAGTTTGGGCGGCGAACAGATTCTGTCCTCTTCTGAACAGAGGCAGCGGAGAAGCCCCGGGGTCGGCACGGCACCTCTCTGAGGTCTGTGACAAATGTCCAGACGTTTCCTGCAGCGGCGGGCTGCAAGCGGCCTTTTTCACTCAGTTATGAACAAGGGCTTTTTCTCACTGGCCCAATTCCAGACTATAAACACTATTTAATCAGAGGAGACCAGAAAAGAGTAAATTACAGTGATCGCTGAGGCACACAGAAATTTAGAGGGCGGGAAAGGGTTAAAATCACACATTTGGACGCATATTTATGCAAAAATGACGTGTAAAGTTTGAGAAGTCTTTCAAATCTGATCAGAGACTCAATAATTTGACAGATTGATGTCTAGACCGGTTTGGATTTTCAAATGATCTGAGTTTGTAAATGTTTTTGATGACTTGACAAAGTTAGACCTTTATCAGCAGACATTTCCAAACATTTTTCAGTGAACAAATGCATCATTGTAGAGTTTAGATGTTTTATTTTTGCAGTTTCTTCCTGTCAGGAAAAAGGGTTTGTGTGTGACGGGAAGCTAGGACACACAGACCCAGACGCTGGAACCCGGAAGGAAAACACAGGTGAGTAAAACGGTAAGTAAAAGGTTTTCATTTGATTCGGAGAACTCGGGATCTTGATGTGGCTGGAGGCTGGTGTGCAGCAGGTGAAGTAGCTGGAGGTTCCGTGAGGTTCTGTGGCTCAGGTAAACAGGTAACTCAGGTGTCCACTCGTGATTAGACGGTCCTGAAGGCGAGGCAATAACAACGTTAGGCGAGAACATTAACACTTGGCCCAGACTAACCACGAGACCAGACTAGGCACGATCGGGGGCAACGAATGCTGGTTCTGATCTCCTTAAGAAGGTCTGGTGGGTGATGAGGTGAGTGGACACAGCTGAAATGAATCAGGAGCCAATCAGAGAGGGGGGGGGGGAGCTGACAGAGGCACCATGACAGTGATGGCAGAAAAGTCTTTGCTAAACAACCATGAAAGCCGTCAAAAGTGAAGCACAAAGTGTTATCTGAGGTGATCTGATTGGATCTGATCAAGACAGGAAACCAAGAATTCAAGCCCAGGGAGGGAGGATGAACCCAAACAGCTGTGATTCTTAACGCTGCTGCGACTGAAGGGAAGGAAACGGATCTAAAAATAGAGTCAATCTCAATAGAAAGCATGACTTCAGAAACAATAAGAGGCTTCAGTTTTTGTTTCCTGATTAGGAGAAAATCTCTTGAATAAAAAGATAATCAGAATCATTTTTTCTCCCCTAAATTTCTCTATAAATGTCCTCCGTTATGAGAAAAAAGCCTCCAGAATGTGTTAAAAACACCTTATTTGCCTCTAAGATCATACTTGCACTACTGTCTGTTTTTTTATCTGAAGTTGTGTGTTTTTTATCCTTTTCCAGTTACCTCCATGCCTCATGCCGCGTTGTTTACTTTGGGAAAACTAAAACCTGTGAATGAGATTTTTAAAAGTCTGTGCACCGGGGCCCCCGGGGGTCTTCATCGTGTCTTTGAGGGACAGCCTAAAACTGATTAAATACTAAAGTAAGTGTAACTGACAGAAAGCAAACGTACAGACAGGCGGCTCTGGTTCGATTCCGGGGTCGCGTGCTGATCCCCGGGGAGGAGAGTCATCAGTGTTGGCTTTCAGAGGCGCAGCTGCACGACCGGACATGGAGCCACAATCAACGCCGCACCTGACTTCCTGTCTGCCACTGACCTCCTGACCCCACTAACGTGGTTTTAGATCTGCAGAAGATCTGGAGGCTCAGATGAAGAAAAATGCCTCATTGAAGAGGCAGACGGGCAGATTCAGCTCTTATCATCGCCACCAATCAGAGTTTTTCAAATTCTGCCAGAGACCGTCAGGAGTGGAGCAGCTGGTTGAGCAGCTGCCCTCTGCCACCCAGACGTGTGACGCCGCTCCCAGATGCGCTCGCCGCGTTAATCACCTTCACGACGGCGCCGGGGCTCAGCGGGAAAAACGTTGCAGCTCCTCTTTAGCCGTGACGTGACAGGAGAGCGATGGAGTGTCCTCCCACTCGCTCCATCACCAGGAGGCGGGTCCTCTTCCTCCATGGGAAGCTGAAGCTGCATGACCCCCCCCATTACAATGGAGCGCCTAGAGGGGAGGGGGGGGGGCGGTCTTCAAAAGGCCATCGATAAAAACCAGAACTGCTGTGGTGACCTGGTGGACAGGTGAAGGCAGAGAATGCATGGAGATGTGCAGGCACAGAGGATGATGGGGGTGTTGTCAACCTGCCCTGTCACGCTTAAGGAACCCCCCCCCTCACTGGCTGAGCGGCCTCTTCAGGCCCTTCAGCCCCTGGTCAGAGCAACACGAGACAAATTCACAAAAGAAAACACTTTTTTTTATAAATGGTTTTATCTCCATAGCAACCATTAGTTGGTCACTTTGGGAGGGGGACGAACAGGTCATTTTAAGAAGAATCAAGAAAAGTTTTGGATTTCCTTCAAACTCAAGACGGGGCAGAGGTCCCAGGTCAACAGAACTTTTGTTGTGGTTGTAGATGGAAGCTGTTGGCCTGACGGCGCCCTGATGCCCCGCCCCCTGGCGGGTCATTCAGCTGCTCCTCATCCTCAGACCTGCTGCGTCTGCGCTCTCACCTCCATCATCTGCTTAAACTAAGCGGCGTGTGAACGTTTGCAGGTTTGTTTCTCGTGATTATTAGCAGGAGCATCACAGCTGACCACAGGCTGCGGTTTATGGAGACACATGCGTGAAAGCAGGCGCCGCACGCCTTTAGAGATCTGAAGGATTCCTGTCCTCCACCACCTCTAACGTTTCTCCAAATGATCACAGCAGAAGAGGAGGCTGCATCTTTGATGACGGTCCAGCAGAAACAAGCAGATGCTTCTCATTTGAATTTAACAACCAGCTTCACGGTCATTGCATTTCATGTTTTCAGGTTTTTAGTTCATCTCTAAGTGAAGAACAGCCAGACTAGAACCTGTTTTTCCAACAAATCGTGGCCACGCCCACATCAACACAACAGAAAGGAAACGTCTCTGTTCATTGAGGCGAGGAATCTGCTCTAAACCCCGTTGTCTTTCTGAACGTGGAGCAACCTGGAAGTACAGATGAAGTTAAAGGGGTCCTTCAGGGGGGTCTCTGCAGGTCCCGTCAGCCCCGTTCAGTCCTGAAACAACACAAACACTCAGACAGGAAGTCATGATGTCATTTCATGTCCCATCAGCAGCTCATAAAGATGTGAGTGATCTCCTGTGGGGAGGAGGAGGAGGAGGAGGTGGGATCTCCTTATCTGCCTCTTCCTGGTTCCTTCATCACTTCCTGTCTCTCCTGAGAATCATTGATCCGCCTCCTCTGAGGGAGTCGGTTTAACTCCAGAAGAGCCAGATTGAGAGCCTTTGACCCTCAGGATCGTCTCTGCAGAGCCGTCACACTTTCTTTCTTTCAGTTCCTGAAAAACTGCTTTAATTTGAAAGGGTGTCATGTTTCCTGTTTTTCCTTCCTGTGAGTTCAGAGCTGGGATCCGTTCAGCTCCCCCTGAGTGGAGATGTTTGCTTTCTGATCTGAAAACGGGCTGACGCCAAAGGATCACATTCAGAACTTTTCTGGATAAAGTGATTTAAAAAGGATTTTCTATGTTGCAGAAATGTTCCTTTCTTTGAAGGTGATCTTCATGAGCTTTAATTTCTGTTAGCAACTGGCAGATGAGAAGGTTTTAGGCTCAAACCTCTGACATCTCTGCTCCTTTTCCTGCTCTGAAGTTTTCTGGTATAAACAGATGTTCTGTGAGTAAACTGAACTGAACTAAAGCCTTTTATAGGCTTTTCTGATGTCATTAACGATTCATAAAGCCTGCATTAATATTGAAGGCCGCTGAAACATCCCCTCATCCGCGTGTTCTCGTCCGCCTGCAGCTCTTCAGGACCAGCAGACGGAAAGCCTTCGTTTCCTGCAGGGTGGACGGTCTGCAGCGGTGGAATCTGGGTGGACGAACGCCGCAGACACGAGTCCACTCAGGCCCACTGAGCCTGTGTGACGACCTGCCGGGTGAAGGGGGGGCATGAAGTATTCAGAGGTTCTGCAGGCCAGCATGAAAGATTCAGCAGCTGCAGACGGGCTGAATGTGAGCGGCGTGCTTCATACCAACTGCAGAGCAGATAATGAAAGATATTTAACGGTGAACTTCATGTGACTCCCTCTGGGAACTTCAGGTGTTTAGTCTCAGCTGCAAGAGCTCCAATGTACCTGTGTGCCAGTAGACACCTTCATGGGGGAGACGCGGGTTTCCAAGCTGCCTTTGGACAGAAAAGAATGCTGATGAATACTCACCACCCCCCACCCCCCAGCACAGAGGCAGCGGGTCGCCACTAACCTGTAATCACCTCACCTTTTGGACTCAGAAAAGCAGCAAAGTCGTAGGTTTGGATGCAGCGTCGCAGCGGCTGTGAAAGCGGCAGAGATGCCAACTCCCCCCCCCAACACCACCACAAAAGCCAGAGTAATTACAGGGAGGCTGTCAACAGTGCTGCTCGTCTCACACCACTCTCTCTGCATTTTGCATACAGCGGCTCCTGGAGTTAACATTTACAGACCGATATGCTCCGCAGAGCAAAAATCCTCCAAGCCACCATGACGGCTGATTACCCCCACCAGGGCAGGAACGCTCACGCTGACACATTAAAGCAGTTCATCAGAATGAAAGAGGGCAGAGAGAGGAAGGAAGATTCAATCTGCTTCACGCCTCCACCAGCTAGGTCAGCAGTCTCAGCCATTAATGGATGTTTCTGATCGTTTTTCTTCCTGCATTTGCACATTTCCCACGCGCAGCAGCAGCAGCAGCAACAGCAGCAGCAGAACAGCAGCAGCAGCAGCAGAACAGCAGCAGTAGTAACAGCAGCAGCAGCAGAACAGCAGCAGCAGCAACAGCAGCAGGACAGAAGCAGCAGCAGCGCAGTCCTCCTCCTGCGGCGCTTCTGTGGCACAGACACATTCAGAGACGCCCTCTGGGTTTCCAGCATGTTTCCTGTGTCTGCAGAGATGGTTGAAGCTACAAAATCTGACTCCTTAGTCGTGTTTTTGAGCTGCGTTTCAGCAACTTCTGGGGGCATTCACACTGAAGTGAACCGCACCAGAGTTCACCTGCAAGTGAACGGAGAAGCTCACTCTCAAGAAAATCAAAGTGGTCCAAATCAGAGCTCAGGTGAGCTTTCACACCTGTGGCAACCAGGAGGATCATCAGAGGACCCCCCCCTTGTCCATCTCCTATTGATGAGGTGTCCCCCTTAGACACCTCATCAAACATCATCCTTTCTTACGGTTCTGTTCCTGTAGATTCTGAGATGCAGGTTTGTAGGAGAAATGGACCAAAGGGTTTTTTATGGGTAAAAAGAGGATTTATGCTGAATTTGTTGTGCTGTGATTTGTTGAGGGTCTACAGCGCAGCAGCTGAACTGTAGAGATGTGCTGGATGCACGTGGGTGGTGGGGGGGCTTAATCTAATGCGACAGCGGCCGCTTGGCGCGTCCATCTGTGGATCACTAAACTCTACCAGCTCTGTGTGTGTGTGTGTGTGTGTCTGTGTGTGTGTGTGTCTGTGGTGTGTGTGTGTGTGTGTGTGTGTGTGTGTGTGTGTGTGTGTGTGTGTGTGTGGAGGCAGATTAGATTCTTTTCTGCTGTGACAGCAGAGAGTGAGGAGAACGCAGCGGATCGTGGAAAACCCGTTTCTTTGGATTCAGAACTGCAAACTCTGGGTTTGGACCGCTCCGCTGAACCACAGCAGCAGCTGCCCTGAAGATGATGTCAAGTTTCCGTGAGGTGATAAAGCATCAATCAAACTGTTCAGAAACATAAGATCAACCATCAGAATAAAAACAGACAAAAATGGTCACACCGTTGCCTTGACGATGAATGGCGAAGGCCAAAAACGGAAAGTCCTCACCAAAGACACACTGTTGGTGCCGTTTAAAGCCTTAATCCGTACGAGTTCTGGGGTTTTTGGGACGTCCCGGTCCGTTGTGGACCGGCTGTTCCTTCAGGGGAGCTCAGGTGTGTCTTTCAGTTCCTTTGATGCTCGTACTGACGCGGCTGGATCCAGAGGCAGCAGGTTTGGTAGCTCAGCTAAAAGTCCACAGAGCTAAATCTGGGTCAGGCAGGCGATAACAGGCATGGGATCATCAGAGGAGAGACGGGGGGGTCCAAATCCAGGCGAGGGTCGGGGCGGGCGATAGGCAAACAGAGTGTGTCCAAATTCCTGCCCTAACTAAAAAACGATATAGTGCAGCACTGTGTAGACGCCACGCTCACTACTTTATTTATAACGGCTGATATGACATCATCAGTTTCACGAAGTGAAAATCTAATGAATATGAGCGTTTTGTGATGATAATTTATGAATCCACTGTCTCCTGAAGATAAAAAGGTTGATGATTTATTAAAAAATACATTTAAAGACATCTTTTCGGTAAAAATTGTTCTGCTGCAATGCATTGTGGTCTATATTCGCCCACTGGTTTTTTGCAGAGAGTTCTGGGAAATTTCTAGAGCTCTTGATTTTGGAATTGTAGATTCAGACGACACTAGAGCATGGAGAACACTATAGAGTGGGCCGTGTAGAGATGGTTCCTGCTGGTGACCAGAGGGGGAGACAGAGTTCTGACAATGACCACCACCTCAAGGGACGTCGTGAAAGTGGAACGTACCATTGTTGTCGTGGGTTAAGTGTCATGAAGTATTTGTAAGGATAATGGAAATTTCACAAACTTTTGACGTACAGGTGATGCTGTTGCACGGCGTCCTGATGTCACACTCTGGCTTTAAGGTGTGAGTTCTGGCTCCTTACTGACAAATGCTGCACGCACGTGATGTGCACGTGATCCGTAAGTGTCCGTAGGACGTCCACACAAACTACACTCTGATTGGCTAATTTCCTGATTTCTAACAGTCAGGCTGTGATGACGAGCGTGCACGTGTCACGTGAACGGCATCAACAGGCTCCTTGTTCAGTCTGCAGGATTTGTGGTTGAATATAGATCTGAACGGCTCGCCTGCGTCTGCCTACTTCCTCCTGTTGTCTCAGTGGTCACTACCACCTCGTAGACAAACAACATTTTCTCTCTATGCTTCACCGAGCGTCTACCGCCTGCACATTTCCTGTGGGTCACCCGTAGAGGTTGGACCGTTTTCACCTGCAGATGGCCTCCTCCACCTGTGAGGACGGCCGGGACGACTGTCCCCAGAAGAGGAGCGGCTCCTGCTGCGCCTCCACGCCTCTCTGAACGCACAGCCAGCAGGAGTGACAGGAAGGGGGCCGCTCCACGGCCTCTCACTGGGGAGCAGAAACAAACACACCCACGTAGGGTCTCCCGGGGGGGCAGAGACAGCAGTTGACAGCGGTTAATGGTGGCATTTTAAAAATCACACCCGTCTTCCTGGAGGGGGGGTCATTTTCTGATGGAACAGAAAGCATTAGTGGGCATCTGCTGCCACAAAACAAAGGAGGATCCATGATTCATGTGATGAGGAGAGAAAGAAAAGCTCAGAATTCAGATGGCAGGTCAGAGAGGTGTTGGGGGGGGGGGGTCCTCAAGTGCTTTTGATGTCATTTGTGTTTCAAATTCCATAAACGCGACGCCCAAAGTGATGAACTGGACTCAGATGGAAAAGTGTGAGCGCTTTTGTTTGGTTGAAGTTGTGAAGAGGGCGACCGTTGAACCCCCCCGCCCACGGCGCTTCGAGCGGCGAGGATGTGACTCTGTGACAATAATGCAACCGAAAAGCATTTTGGTGGGTTCATGCTTTCAGTGTTTGCCCCCCCCCAAACCAAACTATGCAGGTGGAGTAAGGTGAACTTACTCTGTCTGTTTGATGCTCAGATGTTCAGGGAGGACAGTCCTCCAGATGTTGGTCCTGAAGTCTCTGTCAGACTTTCCAATCAGGAACTCTGGAACAGAACCCGGGGAGTTCTGTGCTGCGTTTGCACAAGTCCTGCTAGTCTTCTGAGACTCGTTTTGGTCGCAGTCCCCTGAAAAGGTTCCTAGTTCTCTCCATGCGTGGATGACGGTTCTATGAATGACGGTTCTATGAAAGACGGTTCTCTGGATGACGGTTCTATGAAGAGTTTGAAAGGGTCAGAAACTCTCATGTTAACGCCACCAACCGCAGAGAACCACCTGGGCGCCATCATACCAGCCGTGGTTTGAGGGTCCGATGCTTCCAGTCATCCAGGGGACACAGGTGGAGCTAATCTGCTCTAACTTGTCTGCATTGGAAGTCCTGCTTGTTTTTCTGTTAGTGATGTCTCAGGAACTTTACAAATATGTGCTGCTTGCTGCTGGACAGGAAGTGAGTCTTGGTCTTCTTTGAACGACGCCATCAGAGGATCAGCTCTTTATCGCGGCCCAAAAGAGAGTGGGAGGGGCTAAAAGGCCACGCAGGTCCGGCTGACGTCTCACATTAGGACATAAACATTCTGTAGAAATATCAGGACAGCTTTAGGCGTGTGTTACCAGGAAAACAACACAACTGTGTGTGTGTGTGTGTGTGTGTTCATCCCATCAGCCTCTGCACAGACACAGTCTGGCATTTAACCATGTCCCAACAAAGCCCTGAGCACAACCTCCACTTTGTAACAGGATAACATCCTTTTTTCTTTGAGCTGCCAGAAATCGGATTAAAGCCGACACACAAACATGCTCTGCACCCGTCTGGCCGCAGACGTTTTCCTGTGCAAAGAGCCTTTTTCAGGCTGGCCCTCTTATTCATGTACGGAGCCCCTAAAGGGCCATTGATGAAAAAAAATCAGATGTATAAAAAAAGATTTTTGAAGGAAAAAAAATAACAGGTGCGCACCAGTTAGTTTCAGATGCGCACCTGTTTTATTTATTTTTTTTACTTCAAACATCTTTCTTTGTACTTTCATTTTTTTTCCATCAGTGGCTCTTTAGGGGCTCCGTAGGTATCGCCTCTTATTCTAGCTTTTTTTTTTAAAAAGATTTTTGTGTCTTTTGGTCTAAAAATGTTTAATTTTGCATCAGATTTAAGAATACGTCAAGATTTTGGGAAGTTTCAAAAGCTCTGGATCTTGGAATTTGAGATTTGGACAGAATGGTGAACGTCCTGTTTCTCTGTGATTTGTGTTTGTTTTTGTGTGTTTTATTACAAGGCTAGAGAAAGTGCTGTAGAAATAAAATGTGTGTTAATTTAGTGCACTAAGGGATTTTTGACACGAGGCCAGGGAACCTGTTATGGTTATGTAATTATCATTTGCCTACACGCTATTATCACCATAATATGTTTGTGCCACATCTATCTTTCAGTAAGAAAACAAAGACCTGAAAAGTTCTGATTATGCAAGAATCTGATGTTCCTGTTGTTTCTGATTAAATGACCCACATTCATGTCTGCAACCTTCAGTTGTCAATAAAAGAGGCTCCATGCTCTAGGATGGAGAACCCCTCTGTGACAGGTGCTGTCACAGAGGGGTTCTCCTTCTGCAGAAGCCAAGCAAACGTTCTCATCTCCTGTGTGGTTCTTCTCTTATGAAGGAAAAAGTCCGAACCCTGACAAACCTTTTCCATCAAAAATAATCTGCTTTAGTTGTTCTGGCTTCAGAGTCAAACAGGAAGTCAGCAAACGTGGCGTCTCCTCTTCAGTCTGTCGTTTTGTGTTGGTCAATCTCACTTTGCTGCTTTGGGGGTCATGATTCGGTGTTTTCATGTTTGGTGTGGAACCGGTAGAACCGACACTCCTCAGTCACGCTTCTGCCATGAGCTTGGCGTGAATCTGTGCACCTCGCTCAGGACTCACTGGTCCACTTCCTGCCGCCGCCTGAGGGGGAGGCGGTCACGGATGAAGCCCGGCAGCAGAGACGGCACAACGACACTACAGGCTAACGAAGAAAAGGCCAACGGTCAGGCGGTGGGGGTCCTGCCGGCCATCTGGGGGTCTCATTTGGACATGACAGAGGAAGAGAAACCAGTCAGGTGAGTCAAGGTCAGCCTCCCATTCTTCTGTGGGATTACAAAGAGGAGGAGATGAAGATGAGCTCCAGAGATCTGCAGGAGATAATTAGTCACAGCCTCCTGAGACTTCAATGACCGTCCCCTACCATCTCCTGGCTCTGCTCTTTATTGCATCATTCCTTCATTTCATTCATACTTTCATCACACAGCCTGTTATAGTCAAACGTATTTCCTCGGACTCACAGTCCATTAACTTTCATCGTAGTTTGTTCTGTCATGACAAGCTCTGAAATCACCAAGAGAACTTTGTCCTTTTCTGTCAGCTCTGATCTGTGGAAGCTTTGAGACGTCCGTCTTCCTGCTTTAGGAGGGAACTTCATGACATCCGCCTCACGTCAGACAACCTTTGACCTCACCGTCAAACCGGTGACTTTGGTGCTGGGATCCCCGTCGTTCCACGCTTGGGCGCAGATCACAGAGCAAAGGTGAAACCCGACACCGGGCCCTGGAACCCAGAAGTGTTTGGATGCAAATTTTAGGGAAATAGGTTCTAGAGTCAGATGAACAACCGTCTGACCCTTTATGTACGGAAAACCTCATCTCTGAGACCGCATGGACTGTGTTAAAGACAGAAGGATTGGAAATCATTAAAGATTCTCCTTTTTCATGTTGAATGTCAGGTCATTTGTTCAGGGGGTTGAAAGCAGACAGCTTTGTGGGGCAGGAGATGACCTGCCCCGGAGCCTTACTGCCACAGACGTGGGGCATGAACCATCGTCAGTCACAGTAAACAATCACATCTCCCACTGTGACCTCATAAAGATGGAGGTCAGACAACAAAACGGCATCCAGGTCCGTTGGCTTCACCTTCATCCTGTTAACCGTGTGGGCGTGGCTAAATCAAACCGCTGTGGCTACACTTTAGGATAAAGACACAAACATTTCACGGTTGCTGTTGTTTTTCACCTTCACAAAGGCTGAATCTTTGATCCCAATGCCACCTTCCCGTCCTTTCTGACAGTCATTTCCGTCTTTCTGCTGCTGCTGTCCACCTGAAGAAGATGGAAAGCTGCTTCTTCACACGTCCACCTCAAACCGGATCACCTCTGCGTTGTGTTTAAGGAGTCAAAGGACGTCGGGACACAGCAGCACCCTTGGAGACCACCTCCTTTTATTGCAGATATAACCATTCTTTGGAAAGAAAATATAAAACCACAGAGTTGGCGTCTTGTGTTAGCTCCCATGTGAGGGTGAGAGGTAGACGGAGCTGAAATAAACCGCCACATTCATGCAGTTTTTGTATTTTTCATAACAGATTTCAAATAATAACATGACATATGTGAGGTAAAATGAGGATTCACATTGTCAATGTTACAGGACACCCACCTCTCCCTCTGGACAATAAAACAGGAAAGAGGAGAGGGAAAGCAAGCGGCAAAACCGCTGAAGAAGAACACTTGAAGGACGGGCTGCCAACCAGGCACTGAATGCAGGGGGGGGGACTTTTTAAACAAAAAGACAGATCTCGTCCCGTTACACAGACTCCTACAAGATGTTTGAATTCTGGAGATCCTCCCACGCTTACAGAAAAACACAAAGAGTGGAAAACTGTCGCGTCATTCACATTCCAGCTTCCTAAGAAGAGACGGGATGGAAAGAAATCAACAAACGTCTGACAAAAGTCACATGAGTCACATGATCCAGAGATGTGCTGACATGATGTTATCATGATGTTTACATGTTATCAGATGCTGTGGCCACTCAGCAAATGTAGAAAAAAGACTAGAACCATAACTGTCGTGTCATCAGCAAACCTACATCCGTTCTGAAAATGGGGACTGGGCGAGACAAACAGTCATTCTGACACGCCCACTTTTACCAAATCGGCTGATAAGATGTCAATCAAAAAGCTCCAGTTACAGTCTTAAACTAAATAACTTTATCCCCCAGTACTGAACTCCAGGACAGTTTCAGGATTTGAAACGAACCCCACATGTGAAAAAAGGTACTGAGACCAGGATGTAAGTACAGTGTTTTCTAATCTTAAATATGAACCATTTTACATTCAATCAGATCTGAGTTCTGGGTGTTTTTAACGTCTATTTGTGGCATTTGTTTGATAATGGAGGACATATTTAAAAAATTAAAGATCAGAATTGAGTTTCAGAGTATTTTTTTATTTAAATCGTTATGAATCAGGACCAGACGAGAGAATGACGTTAAAAAAAAGATAGTACTTGTGGCGAAAAAAAAATGCTGGGCGGGGCCTCAAGCTCCCTGCTCCGCCCCTTTCTTTTCGCCACATTTTTTTTGTTACATTTTTAATACAATAAAAAATAAAAAATCAGAAACAGACTTTCCATTTCACTCGAGTCAGCCATTACATGCTTCCTCTTATTCACAGTCTTTAACCCCCCCACCCCCACCCCAAGAACAAGAGTGCCTCTCCTTAGACATTCACAAAATGAAGAAAATAAACTTAACAAACTTAAACTTAAGAAAGTAAAAAAGTAAAAACAGAGGTCTGTTGTACCATCTAAAATTAACAATCAACATTATTTTCTAAAGGATCCATATTCTTTACAGAATGTTTGAAAGGTTGCCATATATTTTCAAATTCTTCCACTTTGTCTTTCATAATATATGTCATTCTTTCTAAAGGGACCCCTGACAGCATTTGTTGATAACCATTGGGTTTTGCTTGGACTGTGAGTGTTCTTCCAGCGTTTGGAAATACACATTTTAGCATGAATCAAGCTGAGATTTAGAAACGCCCTCTCACCTTTGTTGTGTTTTTGGAAACATACCCAATAAAAAAACTTTGGCTCCAGTGGGATCTGCTTTAAAGTCATTTTCTCTATGGTGATTTTCACTTCTTCCCAAAATGTTGGTATACATTTGCATTCCCAAGTACAGTTTCTTTTCCATACATTTGGGGCAAACGTCTGGTATATTTTTGTTCTGCATATTTAAATCTGCTGGTGTTAAATATGTACGCATGAACCATTTGTATTGCATTTATTGTAGTCTGGAGTTAATTGACACCTTTTGAGCTGCAGCACATGGCCCCTCCCATTCCTCATTTATAATTTGTTTCTGGAGATCTTCTTTCCAAGCATTTACTTTGTATTGTGAACTTTCATTTGAATTAGACAAAAACATTTTATAAAACTCTGAAATGGCGCCTTTTTTGGTACTGTCTCTTACCATGAACTTTTCTAAAATTTATGAAAATGTTTTTTACTCAACTCATATTTAGTTTTTAACTCTTCAAATGACATCATAGCATCAGAATCTGGATGGTGGAGAGACGCTTTGCTGCCCATACTTTAAAGGTGGAATCTGCTCCACCTATAGGGTGAAGGATTTGTTCCCCTAAATTGGGCTGTATTCTGATTGGGGTTGAGTTTGGTTCATGTAATTTAAAACTCTGAACCATATTTAGATCATGTCTTTCAGAATTGGGTTCTTTGTCTCTTTGCGCAGCTTTTTTGAGGTGTTTGAATTAAGAAATAACAGGAGGGGCAGCTTTAACTCCGCCCCTTTCTGATCATCTACCTGCAGACCACCAGATCCATGAACGTCTTTGTTTTCCTGGTCTGAGCTGGAATCTGGATCAGAACCGGACGGATGGACAGATACGACACTGTTCACCCTTTTTGTTCCACCTGTATTTTTAGGCTGGGGGGGTTACGGGCTGTGAGCTAGCAGAAGTGTAGTCAGTGTAAACAAATGGACCCACAACTCAGAGGAGAATTTCTGAGGAACAACTGCAGCTCTGCAGAAACTAGGTCCTAGAAAATGATACACATTTGATCAATTTGGGCAAAAAACAGCATCATCATCATCATCATCATCATCATCATAACTAATGATCTACGACAGACTGGCCACTTGTCCAGGTGTCCCCCACCTTCACCCACAAGTGGCTGGGATAGGCTCCAGCAGCATATTTATTGAGTCTCCTGGTAAAGAAAGCAAAGACTTCATGAACATTTTCTCACACATAAAGCATAAAAAAACCTTTGTTAGCGAGCCTGACTGAACATTTCTGTATTAAAATGCAAATGTGTTATTTTAAATTTTCCATCATCACAGCAGTCAAATCAGCACAACCAGTCAGGTTATGAATAGAAAAGCTGAAATGCAGCTTCAGGCCTCAGGCTGAAGGTCTTGAATAAATTGGAACCTCCGGTTCAGTCTCACCTGAAGCCTGAACACGCCCACTTATTGGTGGTTGGAGAGACAAGAAACCCCAAAGAGAAGGAAGGATGAGCAGCAGCTCAGCCTCCAACATTCACATGTGTTCATGCTGATTTCCAGAGCTCCTGCTTTTTCTAGTCTTGACTGTCACCTGAGCGAGCCGTTCCACAGGAGAGCTCTACCTTCCAGCACTTTCCGCTGAAGAACAGGGAGGGAGATGCTCTCATCTTCTCTGATCGTGATCCCTCAGTGCCTGTTTTATTTGGGATGAAGGGCACTTAGTGGCATTTGTTCTCTGCCAGTCAGAGCCTCAGGCAACTCTTCTCCTCTCCATGCATTTACACAAAAACATCAACGTCCACAGCAGATACAGAGCGCAGATCCTGTGTCCTCCTGACTTCCGTTCCACAGCGGTCCAACCGTTCTTATTCAGGGACACCGGATCTGTGAGTTCTTCAACCACAGTAGAGATAACTGATCCGGGTTCCCCGCTGCAGAAGATGGGTAAAGACAGCAGAAGCTCTTCTCTAGAAGGATTTGCTCTTCATGTCTCTGAACAGGATCCTCTTGAAGGCCGTGCGGAAATCCCTGTTGAAGATGGTGTAGATGATCGGGTTGAGGCAGGAGTTGCAGTAGCCGCTCCAGAAAAAGAACCTGAACAAATTCTCGGGAACCTTACATTCCTGACACACCGCCTTCAGAGAGTAGGAGAAGAAGAAGGGGAACCAGCAGACCACAAACACCCCCATCACCACAGCCAGGACGAAGGTGAACCTCTTCTCTCGGTTTATCATGGCTTTGTGGCGAGAAATTGGCGTCTCCTGAGTTTTTGCTGTGTCTTCAGGCAACAGTTTGGTGCCAGATGATGTTTTGATGGTGTTTTTGTATCTGCAGGTTGGACTCTGGACCTGAGCTTTAGGGCTGCCTCCACCTCCTGCTCGGTCCCCTTCCTCGATGCTTCGCAGCTCAGTGTCAGATTCTGAGCTGGAGGTGTTGACGGCGTCTTCTCCCCCTGCTTTGGGCAGATCTCTGGCAGGATTTGGGACCTCAGTTGAGGACAGAGGGGGTCCCTCTGTGGGGTTTTCTGTTGGTTTCTTATCAGTCCACTGTGGGCAGTCAGAAAGGACCGTGATGAGAGACAGCTCTGGTGCAGCTGGAGGACCGACGTCCTTCTGGGATTCCTCAGGAAGCATCTTCATCTCAATGTCTCCAGTTGCTGCTCCGTAGGTGGATCTGAGCTTCTGTCCAGGCGGGCAGTGCATGTGCCTCTTCGCGATCTGATAAATCCTTATGTAGACCAGGATCATGACCACGCAGGGAGCAAAGAAGGAGCCGATGGAGGAGTAAAGAATGTACCACGGCTTTTCGTCCAGCTCGCACTTGCTGCCGTCTCCCTCTTTCTTATCCAGGGACAGAAGAGGAGGGAAGGCGATGACGGCAGCGATCATCCAGACCATGAAGATGGCTGACTTGATGCGTGTGGGCGTACGCTTGGTACCGTAGGACAAGGGCCGAGAGATGGACAGGTAGCGGTCCAGAGCGATGGCACATAGGTGCACGATGGATGCGGTGCAGAGGAGCACGTCCAAAGCCTTGTGGATTTCACACCAAATAGAGCTGAATGCCCAGTAGCCCTGCAGCTCGTATGCCATAGAGAAGGGGATGACGATGGTGGCCACTAGAATATCTGCCACCGCTAGAGACACCAGGAAGAGGTTCTGAGGCCCCCTCAGGGACCGGGACATCAGGACAGCTATGATGACCAGAATGTTCCCCACGATGGTCAGGACTATCATGAAGGTCATAACGATGGAAAATGCTGCCATAGCTTGAGGAGAATAGCCGGTGGAGTTATTCGCCATGATGGCGCCAAACTGGAGGATTACAGGAAGATCAGACAGAGCGGGATCCTGCAGGGAAACACGAGGTCGTCCTCAGGGAGACGGGACACTGAATGTCTCTGTTCATGAATGGGAGATCTTTCTAAGAGGAGAATCTGAAACAGAAGGAAAACATTTGGTTTTAAATCTGACATTTTCCAAGTGTCACACATTAAATGATGATCTTTTCATTTGTTCTCTGTTTTTGTAAAAATAATCAGTTGATGGTGAGGACTGCTGCTCTCCTAGTTTTTGTTTCCTTGGCATGCGAGGAGCGCTGTCAAGTGAACAGAACCAACAGGGTCCCTCGTACAGTCCTGACATATGTGTATGTGTTCACTAGGACCCTGCAGCATGAACCTAGAAACAAAATGTACATGAACATTTGCTCTCATCGAGTGGTCAATGGCTTTTTTACCCGCCAACAGCCTGTAGCCAGCTGTAAGGGCGGTTGGGACAAAGGCTAGGTCAGCTCCTATCTTACCGATTGAAGATTTTTAGTAAGTATGAATTACCGCTCCTTCAGAGTCCATCTAATCAACTGTGGGGTTTCCTAAGGATCGATTCTAAGCCCACTACTTTTTCATTTACTAAGACTGCCACTTGGGGTGTGTTACTAGACAACACGGGCTGAATCTGAATTCTTACCATACCCCTCCAGCGTCTTCCAACCCCTTCAATTTTAGGAGCATCTGAAGCTGTAGGACTGCCCAGACTTGTTTTTTTTTTTTGTGACTTGGGAGTAGATATCCCTCTGCCGGTAGGGTAATCCACATCATGCTATGGTGTGGAAGAGAAATGCATTTCTTCATGTGTGTGTCCCCAGAAGCACATAATTTTACATTTTAATCTAAGGACTTTTTGTTTTTGCATGACTTTTTAAGGTTATAAACCGATGTTATGAATTTTCCCAGTGCAGGCAGCTACGCTAACCGGCGACTATTCCTGACGTCATCAAGAGGTAGTGTTGTCTGAATCTGAAGAGACTATTTTCCCATAACTCTCAGCTTGGACAGCTAAATGTAGGCGTAGGGAGAAGCTGCAGGGGTTGGTGGAAGAATTCTGAATCCTTCATGCTGTTAGTTTTCATAGCTATGCTGATGACATACAACGTTACGTTGCTGTTTTTCCTGATGACGAAGAGTCGACGAACATACTTTCAAGATGTTTTTTCTTACAGTATTTGTTCTGAAGGTTCTGAAGGCAAGAAGTGTAGAGTGAGAAACCTGGATGTTCCTTGAACTGAATTTTATTCCACAAACTATACATGAACCAAAACAGGATTTTATCATCTCACAACCATTAGCAGACTCCCCCCATTTCCCTGTCTTTCCATCATGGAGGGGCTAATTTGAGCCTTCATTCCCAGCAGAGTAGATTCTGCTAATGGCCGGCTCTCTGGCCTTCTCAGGAAAAGCATCTCAAACCTTCAGATTCTTCAGAACTCTGCATTTGTTCTCCGATTGATTTGAATGATCCTCTGCTTGTTTCCAATGTTTGATGGTCTCAGACCTTCATGTTTGTTTGATTTGACATTGAGAGGTTCTCTGGTTCTGGCCTCTTAGAGCCTCCTAAAGTCAGAACCAGATCTTCATTCAGTGATGACGGTCTTCCAGAACAGCCTCCAGAGAACCTTAAGGAACCACAGAAACTGTTGATGGTTCTAGAGCCTCCAGGCTGTTTAACCTGCTTTTAGCTGGGATTTAGAAACAGTGTTAGAGGATTTTCTGTCCTCGTATGTTTTCATGTTGCATGGTGATCATACGTGTCCATTGCACTGACAGGATTTGGTGGGGGAAGTGCGTTGTGTGTGTTTTATCAGTTTTTCTCTTTTAAACATTGTTCTTTTTTTCAGTTTAAAAGGTATTTTTTTATTCTGCAGATCAGAGTTCATGTATGAAAAGTTCTTTTTAAATGAAGTTGGATTTGATTTGACTTTTCTTCCAGAAACAGAAATCCTTCATCAGAAGATGAAACATTTAAACAGACATCAGAAACCGTTGCTGTTAGCAAGTGCTTCTCAAACAGTGAGGCGCCCCCCCACTGTGATGCCGGGGGGGGGCGCAGTAGTAGCGGTTTTAGGCACAGGTGCGCAAATTCAACGGAGGTCGGCGGTGACAGCGGCTTGGAAACAAATCTGCGTCACTATTGATTTGCTGTTATCTGTCCTATCACAGAGTTTTTAACGGCCTGAATCTGTGAACTGCCGTCTGCTCTGCTTCTTCATCTTTCTTTAGCTCATCTGTCAGCAGCAAAAGCAAAAAGTCAAGATGACAATCTGTGCGCCCAGCCACATCCTTGATGCAGCATCCGAGCAGAAATAGATCTTTAGATTATTTTTTTTTAATTTTTTTTTTTTTTAACTTGTCCTGTCCAACATCTGGGCAGACAGATGAGAGCTGAAGGCCTCTTGTGTTGGACATATTTTACTTTAACAACAGGGGTTATGAATCTATGACAAACCAGAGGAATGTCTGAATAAACCCCTTTTGGAATCCAGGACAAACTTTATTCATTTGAATCATGTTTGAAAATCTTTGGTGTTGGACGGAAAAGGAAAGGAGGGAAGAAGAGAGAGGGATGTTAGAGGGGGGGGGGGGGGGATAGGAGGGTGATAATAGGAGGGGGGGGGTAAAACCATGAAGCAGCCTAAAGCAACAACTTTACTGGATGTTTATCATTACGGTGACGTTCAGATGTAATACAGATCTAGAAGGGGCGGGGCCTGTCCACACACACTCAGATGTTATAAACACACCTGTTAACTGTAAAGATGTCCACATGTCAACATGAACACAATACAGATATTATTCACACACGCATACTTATGCCTTCAAACCAACTATTGTGAAATATTTCATTCAATCATGTAAACTATTAGTGTAAAGGTGAGCTAACACCTGTGCTCAGGTGAGTCTTTATGTTCTTCTAAATGGATGATGGAATGTGAAAAGAAGGAGGGGGAGTGTCCAGCCATCCCCACACCAAGACCCCCGCCATAGCAGCAGCAGCAGCCAGGACCCCCAACGCCACACAGCAGCAGGCAGAGAACAACCGCCCCCCCCCGGGCGATCACATCCACCACCCAGGCCAGGGCCAGCAGGACCACCACGAGACCCCCCGAGCCAGAGAGCAGGGAGGCATGGGGGGAAAGAGAGTGCTGCCCCAGCCCAACCAGGGGAGCAGCCCCCCCGCCGCACCAGGAAGGCCCAACGCAGGGCCCCACCCGAGAAGGGTGCCCACAGCCCCAGACGAGCACCTCATCACCCCCCAGGAGTTCTGGGCATCCCTACGCCCCAACCCCAGGTACGAGCCAGGACCCCCCCCAAGGGAGACCCGCTCCACGCTCCAGGCAGCCACCCACCCGGCCCACGGTTGGTCCAGGAAGGAGCAAGGCAGGGGCCAGCCGTCCCCACCCAGGAAGGGGGCACCCCGGGGGAAGGGGGGGCCCGCAAGGGGTGTTGTAGACATGGCCCGACCAGGCTCACCCACAGTTGGAAATTTGGCAAGGGCCAGCACCCAGGGGCAAGGACCAGAACCCACCCCACAGAGGCACAGACACCCCCGGCTCAGGTGTGATGTGATCCCTGGCTTCTGGTCTTGCCAGAAAGCTCAGGGATCCCCCTCCCTGCGTGGACAGAGACCACCGCCGGTCCCAGGAAACCAGCACCTAGGGGACACGGCCGCCGTTGCCAAGGGCCCAGTACCCCCCACCAGGGATGGGGTAGGGGACAGATGGTCAAAGGCCCCACCTTCTTTGCGAAATGCGTGTGTGTTTGTATATGTTGGAATGTATACTTTGAGGGGTGAAGGGTGTGTGCACTAAGGGGGTGCAGATAAAATTGGTGGGTAGGGCACTGAGGGGACATCTCCTGATTACTCACAGTGATGTCCCCTCACCCTCCCCACCAAGGGGCCCAAAATGTCTAAGGTGCAAATAAAACTGAGAGGGGGGGGGCCCATTCCATACGGCAACCCCCCAAGTAGGGCCCCCAGCAAACCCCCCCCCCAACACAGGCAAAGAGACCACCCCCCCCAAACCAAGCAACCACCACTCCACCTCCCCCCACCCCCCCACATCCGAGCTCAGAAGACCACGCAGCGCCCCAGCCCACCCCACCCAGGCACCGGACCCGACCCCCTGAGTCCTCACCGCCCCCCACCGGGTACCGGAAGACCCCCACCCCCACCCCAAACCATGGCAGAAAGGCAAGGAGCAGCGACGTCCAGGCCCCCCACCCCCTAAGTCATGGAGTTAGCTATGGGAGACCAGAGAGACTGAATTCTTTCAAAGTTACCTGAACTTTGGGCTGACATTTTTTCCAAGCTGATATGATCAAACAGCAGATTTCTGGATTGACTTATATTTATAGTTTTCTTGTTTTTCCAATTTATTAAAAATGGTTTTTTTTAGCAATACAAAGAGTTATGAGCTTTTAGCTGGGATTCAGAAACAGTGTTAGAGGATTTTCTGTCCTCGTATGTTTTCATGTTGCATGGTGATCATACGTGTCCATTGCACTGACAGGATTTGTTCTGTTTGAACTGCAGCGTTTCAGTGGGGGGGTCCTCCACAGCAGGGACTAGGTCCTCATGGGGGTTCAGGGGTGTTGCAGTGGGATCTCACTGCTTGCGTTAATGGGGGGGGCAGGTCCTCCTAATATAATTTCCTCATTTCAGCATTAAGCCACACCTATTTTTCTATTTTGACTCTTCTTGGATGTGTTTTTCATTGAGTTGGGTGGGGGGTGGGGGGAGTGCGTTGTGTGGGTTTTATCAGTTTTTCTCTTTTAATCGTTTTTCTTTTTTTAAGTTTAAAAGGTGTTTTTTTATTCTGTAGATCATTGTTCATGTCTAAAAGCTATTTATAAATAAAGTTGGATTTGATTTGACATTTCCTCCATTTGGAGGCAGAAATCTTTTATCAGAAGATGAAACATTTAAACAGACATCAGAAATTGTTGCTGTAAGCAGAGATTTGAGTTTCTGGACTGATGATCAGTTTCTCTCATTCATGCTTCAGCTGCAGCTTCAGGCTGAAACAACAGTTCTCACTCATTTTGTATCAATTCTTAGTTATCGGTTCGTTTTTGCAGAAACCTGTTTTTTTCTCCTCCTATAGATCTTTAGGTTTGAGGTTTTTTATCTGTGTTATCAATCTGTGCGCTCAGCCGCATTCTTGATGCAGCATCCGAGCATAAATAGATCTTTAGATTAGATGTGCACTCACTTAAACGTGCGCGTCCTCCTCTGAGCTGCGCGGCTCCACGATCACCTCAACCCCCAAACTTTGTTCTCCAAAAACAGCTTCCTGGGAAAAGGGGAAGCAAGATGGCGGAATGAACGAACGTGCTTTGCAGACTCCGGTTTAAGAGTTTTTCTCTATCTGTGTTTGTGCTTTTTTGTTGTTTTTTTTTGCATTCTATAACCAAGAACACTGCAAGCATTTTCAATTTTTCTATGTAAAGTTTGTGGAGGGAGTCCAGGACGACCGTAAACTTCTTTTTTCCTTCCTTTTGAAAATCTAGAAGTAATCTAACCAAAATGGACGAGCACGACTATTATTCCCACTCTGATATTCAGGAGATGAGTGAGGAAGCTGTTGATGGAGACACTAAGGGAGATGGAGAAAGGTCTAAAGAAAAGTTGGTGAACTTTGCTCTCACTCCAGTTAAAGCTCCTCATCCTAAAAAGAAAGGGAGCGGGCAGAACTTGCAGGATGAAAGCTTGTTTGACCGCCCTGAGGGAGAAGGTCGACATGCAAAATGGATGAGCAGACAAAACTTCTGAACGAGTTTGATGAAAGAATGGAATAATCCTGCAGTTTGTGTCCAGAGTGACGTGTGGAAACGGTCCAGAGAGGCGAGGAAGAGGGGTCAGAGGGCGTTCCTGAAGGAGGGGCACGCGCTGATGGACAGGCCAAGAGTGGACCCACAATAGGTTCCAGTCAGTGAGAGTTAGTGTTGTGTCAGTTCATGTTCTTGGTGAAGAATGCTCATGAATTGTCTGGTAAGGATGATATTGTTCATTCCTGCACATCTTCTGCGGTTGCTGTGCTATTGATAATTCTGAAATGTTTTCTTTCATTTCTTTAAACACTAGGGGGCTTAAAAACAATGTTAAGCGAAAAGCTATTTTTTTAAACTTCTGGAAATTACAGGGGGGGGGGGCTCTCATTCAGCTGGTGTTATGACACTTTTAAGCAAATTCCCAGGAAAAGTTATTAACCTCTTTGGGGACACTTATGGCCATTGGTTGATATTAATAATTGAGTTTAATGGTGACATGTTTCTTTTGGTTTGTGTTTATTGTTATGATGAAAGAGCTAAAAACAAAACTCTCCTCTCAGACTTATGTGAACACATTAGACCTTAAACCTGCTCATTTAACTGATGATGTCATAGTTGGAGGTGACTTTAAGTTGGTTCCAGACCTTTGGTTAGACAGAAATCCACCTAGAGCACAGTGATGATCTGATTGTTGAATTTATGAATGTTGTCAATTTAGTTGATTATTGAAGAATTCAGAACCCAGTGACCAGGCAATATACAGGGTTTAATGCTGCAGGAAATGGACAATGTTCAAGGTTAGATTATTGGTTAATATCCTCATCATTAGTCAAATATATTGATAAATGTTCCATTTCTGCTTCACCCTTAACAGACCACTGTGTTGTTTCTTTATCCCTTCAATGTAATCGGTCAGAAACTGATTTAATTCAAATTTGGACAGAAATTAGACGTTTGTTACATGAAGCTTTTCTAGAACGGATCTCAGCAGGGAGCCTTTCTAACACAATGAGACAGTGGTTAAACCGAACAAAAACTCTTTATGTTTGGATAATTGGAGACCAATCACTTTGTTATGCAATGACTATAAACTTTTAGCTCATGTTTTTGCGGAGCGTCTAAACAGAGGACTGAAGGATTGAGTGTCAGTCAGCATTTATTAAAGGAAGAAATATTCATAATCACATCAGGTTAGTTGTTGATTTGTTGGATTATTGTGACTTTGTGGACCCCGATAGTTTGATATTATTTCTAGATTTTTATAAAGCATTTGACACATTGGAGCATTCCTTTTTAATTAAAGCCCTGAAATTCTTAGGATTTGATGATAAATTTTGTAATATTATTCAAATGTTGTATAATGTTGTTTATAGTTTAGTTTCCTTAAATCCAGGAATTACTCCTCGATTTGTCATTAAAAGGGGTATCTGACAAGGTTGCCCCATCTCCCCCAAACTGTTTATTTTAGCTACTCAGTTATTAACCATTCTCATAAAACATAGTCATGATATTCAAGGTATTTCTATTTCTGAAAGCAATACAAAATGAGTCAGTTTGCAGACGATACTGCTTTATTTCTAAAGAACAATGCAGAGGTTGTTAAATCTCTAAGCAGGATTCAGTTATTTTCCAAAGCATCAGGTTTAAAACTAAATATTTCCAAATGTGAAATTCTCCCTGTTCACTGGTGTCAGCACCAAATTATTGAAGACATTAAGGTTGTTCATGAAGTGAAATATCTGGGTGTGTTACTGTCTAAAAACACAATAAGGAGGGAAGAAGTCAACATTACAAACCGATTGTTTGATATAAAGAAAAGTTTAAGTCGCTGGTTGACCAGAGATTTGACTGTCTTTGGGAGAAATCTGTGAACCAAAGCAGAAGGCGTCTCTAAGATTATTTATCCCTGCTATTCTTTATACATATCCCCTCCAAACATTAAGAAAACAAACTCAATTATTTTTCAATTCATATGGAAAAACAAAACACATTATATCAAACGTTCCCAACTGGTCAAAAGTTATGATAATGGTGGCATCAATGCTCTAGACTTTGAAGCTATGGTCAGTACGTTCAGAATTAATGTTAGAAAAGCTCTTCTGGTTGATAGTAACTCCATGTGGTTTCATATTCCAACATCCATCTGTAAACATTTAGCAGGAATAGACTTCCTTTTGAAATGGGATTTTGAAGTAAACAAGATTCCATTCATTTTATCCAACTTCCACAAACAAGTTCTTCAGTTTTGGAAAATGATATTTAATCACAATTTTACCCTCATGGATCAACATTATGGAATAACAGAACAGTATTAGTAGGTAGGACATCTATATTCAAACAGGATTGGTTTGACAGAAACATTATTTTTGTTACAGATTTAACTGACAGTGAAGGTAATTTATTGACTTTTTCTTCGTTTATAGATAAATACCATCTCACCTGCAGCCTTAGAGAATTTAAAAAAGTATGTCGAGCCATTCCTGCTGCTCTGATTCATTTAATAAAGAACACTGGATTAACTCCTCATAGAACAATCATCTCATTACCAACATTACAGATAAATGGAGGAAACTTATTTGATCTCAAACTAAATAACAATTTTTTTGAAGAACTGTAAAAAAGAAAGAATTGATCGTGTCCATCGAGCCTCTTTTAGATGTTTTTCTTATTCCAACAGCAAATCTCTGTTAGTTAAAGCACTCTAAGTATATTAAATGACCTGTTCTGCCCAAAATTAAAGAAACTCATTCAAAATAATAAATAAATATTATCCTGTCTCTGATTTTCTTCAAAGCAGATTTAAATTTGATGTGGAATCTTGCACTTTTTGTAACTCCAATGAGGAAACGCTGGAACATTTGTTTTTTCATGCAGTTACTCCAAGGAGTTCTGGACTCACGTAAGGAATTGGATTAATTTAAAACTGAACATTTCCCCTTTTGGTATTTCTGATGTACTACTGAAAAAAATCTAGATGATTCTTTCTGAAATATCATTAATATCATTTTACATTTAGGAAAATACCATATTGACTGTTGCAAATGGAGGAGTTCCAAGTCCTCCTTCCCAGGTTTTATGAACAAATTTAAATTATATTATTCCTCACTGAAAAGATTACAATCCTCGGTAGGTGTTAAAATAATATCTTTTTTTACGCAGAAACGTTCAGTGTTTTACTTCCTGGCAGAAGCTCTGCGTCTTCATCTTTCTTTAGCTCATCTGTCAGCAGCAGAAGCAAAAAGTCAAGATGACAATCTGTGCGCCCAGCCGCATCCTTGATGCAGCATCCGAGCAGAAAATAGATCTTTAGATCAAACGTGCACTCACTGAAACGCGCGCGTCCTCCTCCGGAGAAACTTTGTTCTCCAGAAAACCAGCTTCCGGGGGAGGGGGGGTTCCCTGTATGTCGGAGAGTCCGAGGAGCGGCTGCAGGGACGGATTCCGGACCCAGACGGTGCAAAGATCACATCTAATCGATGTGATCCGCGCGCGCGAAGCTGCTCACACCCCGGTGCGAGCTCCGGAAACTGATGAGGGCGATACTGACGCGCGTCTTTACGCGCAAGAGGCGGTCTCCCCATGTGGTTATTATTGAACCCCACTTTGTTTGAAAGATGAATATTACTTAGAATTTTGTTCTAAACAGTGAAGGTTATCATGAGAATGAAACACTGTTATTCTGCCTTTGGAGTTGTGTTGTTTTCTAATGTTATTTTGTTATAAATGTTCCATGGTTGAATTCAGCAAATGTTCAATAAAAAGACAAACCTGCACCCCCCCCCCCTCTGCACACGAGGCTGGATGGAGGTGAAGCTGAGAGGGGGGGGCATCAGAACAACATTGTTTGTTACTTCAATTCTGTTAAAAGATGAATTTGTTATTTTATGGGGTAAATAACTACTATAGAAAAACCTCCAGTGGATCATAAAAACATTTTTGATGCTTTCTTAAAAATAAAACGTCCGTCTTTGTCAGTGTAATACGATCAGAAACATAATTTGATCTGAAAAAGAACAATTTCAATAGAAACAGCGGGTCGCAATCCGATCTGTTTTTTCCATAATCAATCAAACCTGCCGTTTCCTTTCAGAATAAAAGCCTCCTGGATGCTTCAAACGGACAGCACATGCTCTAGTCAGACCTTTATGGTGAAATTGTTGCAGTTTGAATCCAGCTGATCTTTTTCAGTATAAAAGTTTTTCTTTTCTTTTACAAACTTCAGTCCAGCGTCAGACCGCGTCAGCAGAAATATCTGTTTATCTGAGTCCAGCCTTTGGTTCTGAGACCATGAAACCCTTCAGTCAGCCTGAGAAATGGACGGAATATCAGGAGAGCTTTACTTTTTTATTAACGACATATTTCAAAATTTAACGCAACACAGTATACCAGCTATAGAATACAAACATACATGTAGTTTATTTTTTTCTTCAAACAAATCACATTAAAAGAAGGTTAACAATATTTTGTTACTATCAGTAGTCAACTCAAAATAAAACAATGAAAGTAAAAAAAAAGGTCTGTCAATTCAAATCAATAAAGTTAAATGCTTTTGTTGATGTTTACAGTGGCGATCATCAAAGAGTCTCCACATCATGTGGAGTTCCTCAGGGCTGGATTCTTGATCCTCTGCTTTTTCACCCTCCACATGCGCCCTCTGCAGGCCAGATCATGAACACAGCAGCTTTGGGGCGGTGTGTGAACTTTTCAGAGCAGAAATGTGGCTCAGTCCTTAGAAACTGTTCAAACAATCACGTGGATTTGTGTTTCCAGTCGTGTTCCGACAAAATAAAGCCTGATGTTATTCACAGACATTTACGTGCAGCCAGGATGCAGATTGCAGCGTTTCCCCGCATGGTCCTGGATTTTTTGTCCTTCAAACAACGCTAATGTTGTTAGCCCGTGTTTATAGCCCGTCTAACCCTGGCTTCTTCCAGCTCCGTTCTTCCACAAAAAAAGCACTAATTAAAAATAAAACAATGCACGAATAGGCGCTTCATAATATTCATAACATTAATAAAAGCACGTTTGGAAGATCGCCTCATATATTACCGAGCTGCTGTATAAATGTCTGTGGCAGCTGTTTGTTTACAACGGGACTCATTTCCGCTTCTGGTATTTTTAACACTATACCGCGCATGCCCAAATGATTCATTCCGACCGAAAGTGTGACCCATGGGAACGTTTGTTCTAATCGGAAGGTTTTCTGGGCCCATGTGCACGGGTGAATTTTAACCCGACCATTGATCCCATCAAGATATTTTGTGCATGTAACCGCGGCTACCGTATCCCAGCAATGGCGCCAACCTTCCAACAGAAGCAGGGGGGGTCAGTGTCTTGCCCAAGGACATCTCTAGATATAAGGTCATGGGGGGAAAAATCAAGCATGCAGTCTTCCGTCCTTTTTTAACATTTGTAACTTCATTTACTATAATATACTATTTATTTCAGATTTTTGAGCAACAGAAAAAAATAGTAAAAACATGTAAATGTTTGCTTTTATAAAAAAAAAAAATTGAAAAGATTCTACAGATTTAGTGGTCAGGACGACTCTCTAAAAGAGGATCTGGAGTTGGAAAGAAACTTTTACATTGATCTAACTTAGTTTGGTGAAAATAAATCATTTTTTGAGTTCAGTCAACTTAAACATAACGTAGTTTCTGACAGGTATTATCTTTCAATCAACTTAATTCCTTTAAGTTGGTGTAACTTAAAGGAATTATGGGATACCATTTTCTTTGCCTGTCTGGGCAGACTGGGGTTTAGGTGTGAGTTTGTGTCCATGGGTTTTGTTGTCCAGCTGTTTTAACTAGTAATTTAAACCGTTATGTTCATTTCTTTCTGCACCATTAGTGTGGGAGAGGAGGATCACCAACCCCCTTGTGCGGAAAGACAGTATGTCCAAATATTTAAGTTCCTGCCTTGTAGTGCACAACGTTGCTGGGTCCTACAAGTCTGATATGGAATTACAAGGCCTGTTGGTCTACACTTTAACGTAAGATCAATAAAAGCTTGATGAGAAAAATATATAAATTAGAACCAAAGTCAGAAATACATTGTTTTAAGTTGGATAAATGTGTTGATTTGATGCATAACAGAATTTAAGTTCAATCAACATTAAATAGAGATGGATAGACATAAGCTGAATAAACTTAATTCAGTTACGTGTTACCAATAGAAGTGATTCATTTAAGTTGGATCATGCAGTTAAATATGAATCAACAACATCTACTGTTGTCTAATATGAAGAACAGGAAACGCAGACTGTTCCAGAGAAGTCCTGATATTTTCCAAACAGAGCTCGCCATCTCCAGGTTTTCGGGTCGGCCCGAGAATTTCTATCAATGGAGCCAAAGCGATCCTGTTGGAACCATCTCCCTGATCCATTTGAAGCTCAGGTTGACCCATGGAACCCAGGCTTTCCTTTGCTCACATTTAAAGGTCAGTTTGGACTAATGTGCTTTTTAAACGTTGTCCTCTGATGGCTTTTGTTGCATAACTGAACTGCAGGTCCTTCAGGTTTTTAAGGTGTTTGTGGGAAGATGAGGGAGGTTTGTGGAGCTCAAACGGCTCAAAGCTCCTCTCATTTCACGTCAATCATTCTCAGAAAAGATTTTTCTTTTGTTTTTCCTCCTTTGTTCCAACAGCTGTGGTCTACATCTGTCTGTGAACGTCCCGCCTTTTTTCCAAACCGAATCAACGTTTGAGAGAAAAATACAACCAGAAACCACTGAAGTGTCTAAAATTTTAATTTATCAGCTTGAACTCCACTCAAGTTCTGCAGCACATCAGAACTGGTGGAACTGCGCCTCCTGCAGGTGGTTTAGCGAACTACACAGCTCAGCTTTTATCTCCTTTCAGGGAATCTGAGGAAAAGATCAGAGTGACGATTACAGGGGTCTTAAAGACCCGCAAGGATCACAGAAGACCCGTCAGGTTTTGAGGTTTCAAAATTAGAAATATTCCACATTTTTGGTTGATCATTTTATATTGAATATTTTAACATTTCGCCAATTCCTGCACATTTTAAACTTTTTCCAGTGTCTGGAGTCAGTCCTACAGGTCCTCACAGCATACTTCAGGGAAACTGAGCTTGAAGGTTGATGTGGAAAACGTTTGTCCAATTCATCATGTGGTGCAAAAACGGTAAAATCTTCTATTAAACGGACACGTTTAGAGTCTCTCAATGATAGACATGAATGAGGATTTCAGAGAATGATTCAGACCGTTTGTCCATCTGCGCCCCTGCAGTCATCCTCTGCCCCCCCCCCCCCCTCCATCCAGTACTGCTGCCCCACATGAAAACTGAATTTCTTCTAAGAGATACGAGTTCCTTCATCTGCCGTCTGTCTTTTGGCTGACGGATGTTAAAGGTCTCTGATTTTGTAACCTTGTTCAGAAAGCCTCTCCCTTTTCTTCAGCTGCGTTTGAGCAGACGTACCGCAGCCATAAAGATGCAGAACCCTCTGGATGTCCGACGGCGTCAGCCTCTTCCTCTGTCCCATGTCCTCCACATTCCTGTTTGGGACGATGGTGGGCTCGCCGTTTGAGGAGAAGAATTTCCTGACAAGAGAGATAGATGAAAAAGGGCCAAAAAGGAGAAAAACACAGTTTTGCAGTCGTCTCATCTTACCGTCCGTAGTGCATGATGGACGTGTAGTCGTACTGCAGATTAAAAGTCTCACCGTTATACGTCCGGAAGTTGTTCTCCATCCCTGAAAACCATCATCCGATCATAAAAATAAACTCCAGCTGAAAACATCACAGATGATCTGACAGAACCTGGATCAGGTACTGTCTGAACCGCCTAAAACCTTTTTAGATTCTGAAAACAGGTAGTTCTGAGACTAGATCTCCATTTTCAGAGTCAGGGTGACCTTCAAGCATTTCCGGCTGGAAACAGGATGGAAACGATGGCAGAAAGGTTTACCAGATATGATGTTTTCTGTGAGAATGGTGATGTACTTCTCGCGGTCCACCCTGGTGTGTTCGTGCTGGAAGCCCAGCGTGTGCAGGATCTCATGGGCGATGTTCCCCACAGAGCACTCGGGCGCCAGAAACACCTCCTGCTTTCCGGCTCTGTAGCCCACGAAGGACGCACATCTGGAGAGGATTCACAGAACCACAGCTTTGTGAAACAGCAGCAACCAGCAGGTGAAGATCCTGCTGGGTTCTTCTGGAGTTCAGAGATGCTCCTTCACTGCTCTGCTAAACTCTTCAGGTGATTGTGATTGGGGGCGACAGTGGCTCAGGTAGTTGAGCGGGTCGTCCAATGATCGAAGGATCGGCGGTTCGATTCCCCGCTCCCACCAGCCAAAATGTCGTTGTGTCCTTGGGCAAGACACTTCACCCTCCTTGCCTCCAGTGTGGGCTCCACTGGTGTGTGAATGTGCATGAATGATCCCGGTGATGGTCAGACGGGCCGTAGCCGCGAACTGGCAGCCACGCCTCTGTCAGTCTGCCCCAGGGCAGCTATCATTGTTAGAGGCTAAATGAATTCAACCACCTTTTTAAAGAAAGATTCTACGTTTCTTCAAAGAACTGGACCGTCATCGTTCAACAGTCTGAAGACTCAAACCGAATCCTCAGCTGACACCTCTACTTCCATTCCTGATCAAACCCAACAACCATCCAGAAGTTTCTCAGAGCTTGATGAAGATGCTCTCGGGTCACTGCACCAGCACCGCCTCCACAGGCTGCATTTGACTTCTGCATCCACAGAAACAAAGGCGGAGCCTCAGACTCACAAAGCACACATACCCGTGACCGATTCTGAAGAACAGGTAGTCAAACTCGCTGCTGTTTTTCCTATGGAAGGACACGCAGGTGTGTTCGGACACCATTGCCATGGCAGCCATGATGTCGCTGGTCCGACCGTCTGAAATAGAACAGTAAACTTCAGGCGAGCAGAACCTTCACCTGCTGTTCCATTTGAGCAGAACTTTTACCAATTTCTGGGCTGATGTCGTACGGGATGGACGGCGTCGGCCAGCGATTCCCCACCACGTTCCGGTTGTTCTGCAGCGAATGTGAGACAGAAAACCATCAACAGTTCTGTTGGACCAAGAACTCTGGTTAGTCAGAGTTCCACATGGTTTGGATCTCATAATGCCAGACAGGCTTCCATGATATTAGGAGAAAAATCATCTATGCAGATGATAATCTACTGATTTGTTTATGAAGCACTGCTGAGAATATCCCATGATGTATCATCTTTACATTCTTTCAATGCTGTTGTGTTTTTCTTTCCTCCTTGTCTAGTTTTCTGGTGTCGGTATGACAGGCAAAACAACAACAACAGTTTTTGTAGTTTTGTTCATAAGCTTTGTGTAGCAGCTGGTCTTTGTTAAAATTCCACGTTATAAGTTTAAACTGTATAAAATAAAATGTAAACATTGAAAAAAAAAAAACAGTAAATAAGAGTCAAAATGCAATGTTAACTAATTGTATCATCTACCAATCATGAATGCTCGCTTAGATTTGGACACGCCCAGAATGTTTTTTAAAATCATGTTGTTCAGGGGTTGGTTTTTGTCCAGGACAAAAATCCCAGGAGAGGATTCTGGGAGAATGATTAAAATACCAGACCTTCATGATGAAATAAAAAAATGCTTTATTAGATTAGAGGCACACCGAAATACAAATAGAATTTATAATAAAATTACCTTCTCAGTTGTATAGGTGTGTGTTGCATTCAAAGACTGTTCAGATATTTAAAAACTTTACATTTGTCGTTTGTTTCACTGCTACCTGCTTGGATCCAACCCGTTCTGGCATGCAGTGTTGAGGGAAATCCAGGAAACTTTCACCTACACCGTTTCTTTTGTGTGATTGGTGCAGATATCAAACTTCAACAAACTCTGATTTAAACCAAATGAATACAATTGATAAAAACTTTTAAAGAGTTTTACTGACCCCCAACAAAAGATCTCCCTCCACCAAGGCATAATCTTCATTTAGTAACTCTGGAAACAATAGAACGTCTGATTGAGTTTTTGTTGCTGTGGTCAGAGAGTCTGGTTCTGCTGAAGGCCTCACCTTCCAGGGTCTCTGGGTCGTGTTTCTTCTTCAGTTCTTCTTTCAGATGTGGAGCTTCAAATACAAAAAAAGTACTTTTTGTTCATTACATTAGGAACAAAACCTCCAAAACTCAGGCGTTCAGAGCAGAATTTACCTTTTTTGATTTCTTTCAAAGGACCAGAATTCCCTAAAAACACAAAACAGAGTTTTTTTCTAACAAACCACAAAGACACAAAAACAGCAACACAACTTTCTTGCCTCCTCACCGTTTCTCATCGCCAGAGCCAACAGAAGCAGCAGAGAGAGCCGAAGCAGCATGGTGTCCTCTGAACCTCAGGCCTCCAGCTCCTGCGGTCAGGCTGAATGAAATCACCTGGGAGCAGGTAGGCCCCTCCCACCTGAGGAACCTGCTGCGTCTTCATCAGCCCTTCTGGTCTGAAACGTCAGAGGTCCAATCAAAAAGAAGCAGAATCAGCAGGTATGAGATCCTGGTTCCCTCCACTCCGATCACAGACTTAAGAAAAGGAATAGAAATGACATATTGAGGAATACGGGCAGTCATCAATTGTTATTTAATTTTTGAGAATATCAAAGAGGATTTAAAAAGTTTGAGAGGAACAAATGATGATGTAAAAAAAAGACAGGTGGCAGACATGCAGCAACAGGTTGTGAGTTATAAAAAGAAGAAACCGAGTTTCAGATCAACTGGAAAGTAATTTTATGACCCCCCCATAAATATCTAAGAATGAACACGGTAAAAAAAATGTTTACTTTAGTTTTCCCGCCAAAATAAGACATGACATTATGTAAAAAGTATCGACGCTAATTGCAGTTTCTGTGGAGATTATCCAGAAACGGTTACACATCTTTTTCTTGACAATCTTTGTTCACACAGACAATCTATTATTATTATTCATATCTTCAAAGATTTCTCCATAATACAGACAAATGAAGCAAAATGTTAATGAAGTTAATGAGTTAATGAAGCCCATCGAGACGACTGTTGTTGTGATTTTGGGCTATACAAATACAATTAAATTGAATTGAAGCATAAAAAGTTTCTTTAGAAAAAGTTGATTATTTCCTGTGGCAAAATTCTATATTCATAAAAGTTTAGGCTACTTAATCATAAAACTATATTTTCCTTAATTCCTTATAGATGTAAATGTATTCATAAAATCTAAATCCCTCATCTAACAGAAAAGCTCTCAAAAAATGATATTTGTGAATATGTGCATGAATTTATACACCCCTCAGCTGTTTGTTCTGGTTAGTGTATTTTACAAAGTATACTACATTTATTCTCTAGTTCACCCCTGTGCTATCCTATGACCCCCCCCCCTTCCATTGACGTGTTCTCCTACCATGACAAAGGTGGATAAAGGTGGAGAGGATTTCATGTAATCCATGGAACCAGTGAAGATCACAAATCATTGCAGAACAAAGGTTCAGAGCTCTGTCTAGTGGGTCTAGATGACCCCACTCCCAATGTTAACTATGGGATAGCACAAGGGTTACATGGGCACTCTGTTCAATAAAGTTAAGAAAAAGAGAACAATAACAAAAACAACTTGTGAAAAACAGAATTCTGGGAATCTAAACAACATGAGTTTCCACAGAATAGACAGTGACATTAATTTTTGAGCATCCTTACAGTATTAAAGGTTTACAGTTCTTCATTTGAATCCTTGTCTTCTTAAATAACTCTTTGTTACACGCAGAAACTCTTCTTTAAAACGGGAAATTTGATTGTCTGAACCATGTTTAGTTGTTTATAGTTGTAATAGTTTTTTTCTTATCAGTTGTAGTTCATCTTTCCGCCACTGCGGGCGCTAAAGAGGAGAGACACGTCATCGATGATCGCAGTAGAAGAAGAAGACTTCCGGTGAAAACAAACACGTGAGGAAAAGGAGAAAAAGTAAGGCGTTTAAAATTACTTTTTGACCCGCTACGATCATGTTTACGGTGGTAAACTTTCCAAATGTATACATAATTATTCTGTATGACTCTAAAGTAGCCCGAAACCATCTGCCTTTTCCATAAATGACGTTTATTTTCAGTTTTTTTTCTGACAGAAGCTAACATTAACAGCTCTTTGCTTTTTGCTTGAGGCACAATTTTAATAACAAACCATAAAAGTCGGTGTTTAACCGTCAGAAGGAGTACATTTCTGTGAGCATGATGAACTCTGATCCACAAACGTAATTTTTGTCATTTGCGCTACTGAATTTGGAACAGTGCAGGTACTTTGTACTCAAAAACAATAGTATTTTCTTGAAAATTGGGTTGAAATGTCTCTAGTGACACGGCTGATGAATCCACAGGTAACCGGATGTCTCGCTCCTGTCCACTATAGTCTGCATGTCTCACTGCAGTTTGCATTGACAGGAGCCATTCAGGGGGGGTTAGACTTCTGTGGAGCAGTTCTCCTTCGAACACTCCATGTTCTCCCCCCAAATGAACAGAACTGTGGTGTGAAAAAGATGTTCTCCAGCTGGCAGGAATGTTCCATGTCATCTCTGACTGGAGTGGGTTTGGTTCCGGCTCCACAAATGTTTCATCACCAATAAGACTAAAGACATTTCTGTCAAAACGATTCATACATTTTACCAAGTGAAACACTTTTATACTAAATATTAAAAAAAAACTGGACATAAACTGCTCATTTTGTCGTTCCTCAGCAGAAACGCTGCCTCATCTTTTTGGGTTTTGCTCTGTCACCCCAACAATTTGAAGAGACTATAAATGCAGAGAACATTTATATAGGTACTTACTTCTAATCAAGGCTAAATATTTCATACACAAGTGTTAATATGCTAACAGAAAACCAGTTATTTGTGTTTTTCAGAAAGAAATGTTTCTGTATGTAAATAGTATTAAATTCTGCACGAACAGAAAGCTGTTAGAGCAGTGGAAACATGGTCACTTTAACAGAATCCTGAACCTTTATTATTTTTGTTTTACCTGTTTTTTTCTTGCTATTATTATGCTTTTAAAAACATTTTGGTTCATTTTCCTGGCAAGAGTGTAAATTGTTGTCATTTGCGCACAGTGTGGAGTTTTAATGTTTGATAATCCGTCTGTGCAATATTTGTTAATAAGGTTTATTTGAAGAAGAAAAAATAGATCCACTTCCTTATTAGACAACATAGAAGAAGAAATGTGAGCAGAAACTCAGAGGATGAAGATTCAGGTTTTAGAGATGAAGGTCCTGATGAATTCTGGGAATCTGAGTCCAGACCTTTCCTGTTTCAGGTCAGCAGCTGTCATGACCAGGTGGGCAAGAGCCAACAATGTCCACAGACACAAACCAGCAGAGGCCACGCCCTGGAGTCAGCTGAAGGGGCGGGGCTCCGGGGGCGGGGCTCAGGCCGATCCTCTGAGGAGGACTCAGGCCAGCGGCTCGTCTGCAAAGAATCGGAAGAAGAAGGACTACACCAATGAGGATGTGAATGGATTCCTGCAGTATCTGGAGGAGAGGGGAGCTCCTCTGCCTGCAGGGGGGCAGGAGCGGCGGAAGGGGGAGCAGGAGCTCGTGCAGGAGGTGGGGGAGGCCCTAAGGAAAGACCAGAGGAGGGAGACCCGGAGAGTGAAGAGGCAGACGGACAAGAAGAGCAAAATGGTGGGAGTCTGTCAGGAGCTTCCTGTTTGTATTTCTCCTTCCTTTGAGCTGACGGCGCCCCCTGCTGTCGTCTCCTCAGCTCTGCTTCAACTGCAGGAAGCCGGGTCACGGTCTGGCCGACTGTCCGGAGGCCGACGCCGACCGGGAGATGGGCCGGGGCATCTGCTACCGCTGCGGCTCCACCGAGCACGAGATCCACAAGTGCAGAGCCAAAGTGGACCCGGCCCTGGGTGAGTCCCTCAGCCCCGCCCCCTTCTGTAAAGCATCAACCCCCCCCCTGCAGCTCCTGCCTCTGCTGTTTCCCCACAGGAGATTATCCGTATGCCAAGTGCTTCATCTGCGGTCAAACCGGCCACCTGTCGCGCTCCTGTCCGGACAACCCCAAAGGACTTTACGCAGAAGGTACAGACTCCGCCCACAGGCCTGTCGGAGGATGTGGCGTTGGTCCGCCAGGTGTTTTTGAGGTTCCAAACGTTGATCCTCCGAGTTTCAGCTGCACCCATAAAGCTCAGCTGATCGTTTAAGCGAGGCTCTCTGACCGGGGGAGGGGGGGTTGTCGGTCTGCAGGAGGTTCCTGTCGTCTTTGCGGGTCGGTGGAACATTTCCAGAAGGACTGTCCCGAGCATCAAGCTGCCAGTAAGTGACATTCACCTGAAGAATGGAATTCCCCCCGAGGGGGTGGGAACATGAAGAAAAAACGCAGTGGAATTCCAGAGAATCATCTGTGGAAGTTAAAAAGGAACAGCAAAGCAGGAAAAATGTTCTCTCTGATGTTTTGTCACAAAACATCCAACAATACAGACAAATAAATCCAAAAACTACGTTTCGTTCTGGCACCAAACCATCAAACGTTTCTCTAGTTGCTTTTTCTCTGCGGCTCATCTGTTCTCTTATTTTGTAAAGAACATTCCCACGAACTAATGGGTCAAATGCGGAGAAGAATTTCCCCATTGTGGGATAAATAAAGTATCAATTATTAATTATTATTATTATTATTTTGAAGTAACGTCTTGTGATGCACAGCAGCACCCCCTGGTGTTTGGTGTCAGAACTGACTCTAATAAAATAGTGTCCCTCCAGGTTTTGTTATGCAGCTTTAGGCCTCCACCTGAAGGTGGAGGAACTGATGATGAACGAGGACAGAGGCCAGCTCTTCATCACTTCCTGTTTCTCCTCAGCTCACTCTGTGACTTTGCCATGGTTGTCCAACAACATGAGCGCCGACCACGAGGACGTGCACGTTCCGGTGAAGAAGGCCAAACCCAAGCAGACCAAAGTGGTGACGTTTTGACCTCCGCCTGCGTCACATGATCGCCTCTCCTCCTGGCCGAGTTCTCTGACCTTCTGGGTTCTGGTTCAGATGAGAGATCAGCTCAGGCCGAGCTTCTTTGAAGGAACGTCTGCTCCTCTTCATCGGTCTCAGCGTCTCCTGGTTTGGGATGAAGGCTGCTTCCTGTTCACATCTGTCGCTTTGACAGTGACGGAACTGAAACGTCCTGCCGGTGAGCTGAGTGCAATGCATGCTGGGAGTCCGCAGAAGTACGGTGGCTCAGAGAGCTCAAGAAATGCAAAAACAGTAGAAGTTAGGCAGCCGACATTTTCTCAGCAGCAGATTTCTGGAGGACCTGCTCTGCTGCTAAAATGGAAGCTGGCTGCAGAAAAGCCTGTTTAATGTAAAGATGTATAGCATAAACGTGTTTGACCAAAGCTCAATAAAACCAGAGGAACAGGAACCTTAAACGTTCATTTTTCTCAGGTTTGTACTTCAGTTTTCTCTGCTTCAGCCCTGTGGTGTGAGTCCTTGGAGATGTGGAGCTCAGATAGGCTCCAGCAACCCCCAAACCCTGCTTGGGAAGCAGCAGGAAGATGGATCCTTTCAGAGAACGTTGGTAGTTTGAATCCCTGGCAGACAAATGGGGACGTGATTCCATGTTTTGTATGGAGGTGAAAACTTTTCCTCTCTGCAGACTCCAAACATTTAACACAAGGCTTCCAGATGTGGGTGAAGGTTTTCGTTCAAGTCCAGCTGTGGCGTCTGGACTCCAAATCTTCTTTCTTTCACCCCCCCATCCAAGTTTCTTTATCCGGATGAGCGTTTGGAGATCTGGTCTGTAGACGCTGTGTGTAGGCTGCAGTGTGTGGAGTCTACCACTGGGGGGCAGTGTGACGTCAGACTGATGGCTGAGCCTCTGTCACAGCAGGTGAGGCTCTTCAGCATTTAAAGGTTCACTTTCTTCCCAAGACTTCAAGACATGATTCATGATTATTCCGTTTTGTTACACAACTGAATATCACAACAGTTGTCTCAAAGGTCTTCATACTGTTGACTGTAGAAGAACATGAAGGCAGTCACAGCACGCAACAGGTAATTGATAAACCTACCGTGGCCCAGAAGGGTCACAACAGTTTAGATTTTGCAACACAAAATAACACATTACAGTTTGGCACAACACAAAACAATAACTCACAACATAGTTGCAGGTTTAGGGGCTGTCATCTGGATTTAGTTTTTAAACCATGTCCAGATGACAGCCCCTAAACCTGCTGCTGTGATGGAATCAACCTGGATGAAGGAGAGTCTTCATACACAATGACTCACAACACAGCATACATCTTTGAAAGCAGAGCAACTTCCGTTTCAGATACTTCTGCTTTGAGTCATTGTGTAGTGTTATTGTGTATTCAATTCAATTCACTTTTATTTGTATAGCCCAAATTCACAACAACAGTCGTCTCGATGGGCTTCATATCGGTAATTGAAAAAGTGAAACATGAACTCAAAAGGATCATGAATACATAGAATTCAACATCCTGGAGATGGAAAATGTTTTTAGATCGGTTAATGAGGGCACACTGGTTGAAAAACACTGCTCTAATCTATGGAGTAAAATACTGTGGTCCATAGTGTCAAAAGCTGCGCTGAGGTCTAACAGGACAAGAATAGAAAGTAGTCCCTTTTCTGAAGCCAATAGCAAGTCATTAGAGACTCTAACTAGTGCGGTTTCCGTACTGTGGTGGGGTCTAAACCCCGACTGAAAGTCTTCAAAGTGGCTGTTGTCCTGTAGGTGGCAGTAAAGCTGCTTAACTACAACTCTTTCTAGGATTTTAGAAATAAAGGGCAGGTTTGATATCGGTCTATAGTTGGCCAAGATGCTAGGATCCAAACTGGGCTTTTTCAGAAGAGATTTAACAACTGCATATTTAAAAGACTGTGGCACGTAACCCGTTTCCAGAAAAGTATTTATCATAGTTAATATGGAATCATTAATTAGGGGAAAAGTTTCTTTAAAAAGTCTAGTGGGAATTGGGTCTAACAGACATGATGAGGATTTGGAGGACGTAATAATTGATGCTATTTCTACTTGATCTACAATAGTGAAGCAGTCTAATGTTACAGAGGTTTCTATGGATGCCTCCACTTCTACAGCTTCAGCCTGCTCTGGGCTGATAGAAGGAATAACTTGATTTAACTTATGTCTAATATTTGAGATTTTACTATCGAAAAATGTAAGAAAATCATCAGAGCTGAGAGAAACAGGAACATGTGGTTCTACTGAGCTCTGACTGTGAGTTAATTTAGCAACAGAGCTAAAAAGAAATCTGGGATTGTTTCCGTTCTCTGATATTCAGGTTGTAAGTGAGTTATTGTTTCGTCTTGTGAGATAACGTTCTTAGTGTTGTGATGAACTGTAGTATGTTGTGTATAAACTGGCCCTTAGACACTCCTTCTCGGTACAAACTCCCCATGAAGGAGGGATCCTCCCCCAGGACGGACAGGTGATGGACCAGAACTCTCAGCGTTTCTAATTTTAGTGGAGGGGCCACTCAGTCCAGATCTCAGATACAGTCCATGGTGCTGCCACACACTTCTACACAGATGGCGAGCTCCTGTCATCAGCAGCTGGTTCCTTCCTGCAGCCACGAGTGGACATGCTGAAGACCCTCCTCAGACCAGCGAGTCACTTTAGAGGCAGATGTGAGGAGAAGTGAAGGGTGGGCCGACTGGGATCCTCGGAGGACCCGCCCCCGCGCCTGCGTTCACAGAGCCTGATAGGTTCTCCTGGAGGCGAAGTGAAACTGCAGCCAGACGGCCGCAGCTCGCTGCCAGCTTCCAGCCCACCGGGGGCCGTTACACAACTCCCCCCCAGATTTCTCCACAGCAGCAGCTTCTGTGGAGCAGCAGACAGAGGCTTCATTCACTCACATCTCCTGGTTCCAATTTGAAGCTGGGGGTGAGTGGGGGGGTGCGTTAATGGTGATAATGCACACGTCGTTGGCCATTAACCCGCTTATACCACGCTCACTTACAAAGTAAATAAACATTCAATCAGTTTTTAGTCCTTAATTCTTGTTATTTTTTCAGTTTGGAAACAGTAGTGTGACAACACGCCACTTAGCCGGTTCTGCCGGCGCGGACCTCGACTGCAGCGGCAAAGGAAAGCGATACATCTATGCTGATGATCACGATGTGTTACATAAAGCATCAGTTCAGAGACAAAGTTCTCCTCTAAACGCTTGTGTTTGTCCAGATGATGAAGCTAAAGTTTGTTTTAAAGAAGCCAGAGCTGTGATACAGAACATTTAAGCCATGTGACCAGAACTTTGTTTTTAGGCGTCCGGTTATCACACCCAGCACCCAATCAGGATCGAGTATTCACCCGGACCGTGGTATACATGTCATAAATCTTACACAACTGTGTATGATTTTTGAGAGATGCGTAAGCAAACTTACAACCATAGATGTGTAACGTTTAGATTGCGTAAATCACTTTAAAAGTACATAAATGACGCACAAATCACTCATGAAATGCGTATAAAAAGCACTTTGATCCCATACGGTTCACGATCTAAAAATATAAAAGAAATAGAAATATTAAAACTGTATTTCTTATGAGAGTCATGATGTTCAAATAGAACCATTCTGAGTTGGGTCTCTAGTCCAGATCTGAAAAGTCTCTCTGCTGGAAGCCTGCGAGATGGAAGAAGACCCCCCCCAAACATTTGATATCCTGCTTTGATGTTGCCTGAAACTGGACACATACAGGATCAAACCCTGCTCCCCGTGCAGCCACTCATCATCTTCTGGACCACAGCCTGCAGGATCAAACCCCACATGGTCCAAAAGGCTGCGTCTGGGCCGGTCTCTGCTTCAAAGCTAGAGCGGTCACCTCAAACGCATCTTCCTACCTGGAGTCCATCCAGGTGTGTAGCCCCTCCCACCCGTCTTCTGAGACCCAGGAGGATGAGGAGAAACCACTTGTTGGAACAGAACCTCTGTGTCAAAACGCTCACATGATAAAACGGAGGACAGCTTCCTTTAGCATTCAAACACTCGTTCTTTTGGATCTATGAGTTATTTTTCTACAGAACTTGATCTGAAACACAGATTTCTGATTGGGTAGCTAGAGGGTTCATGCAGGAAACTCTGGATCACAACTTCTCTGTGTTTTCTTCCTTTGATGCAGACTCAGACTGAACCGTTTGTTCTGAAAATGGGCTTTCGGGTTCTTCACATGGAGAACTTGAGCTTTTCCACGTGTTGATGAGAATCTGAGCAGTTAAATTCTTGGTTTCTGTCTTTATTCTTCTTGACAGTTTGTGTAGACGTGTGTGTTGTGTTTGGTTTCTGACCTCGTGTTTTGTCGTCTTCTGGGAGTCCTTCAGTCTCCTCCTCGTTGTTTTCACTCTCTGCTCTCTTCTGATTTATTTATTTTTCTCGATGAATCAATTTGGACAAAATGTTTGAATGTGGTTCAAAATAAGAGTAAACGGGGGAAAACTCCCCCGTCCCTCCCTGGTGCCCCCCCCCCCCAGCAAGTAGCCAGGACTAATGAACTTCAGTGTCTGTATTTATGGACTGAGGGAAACGGGCTCTGCTGTGAAAGAGGATCTGCAGCCGAGAGCGGAGGAACCAGGACGGTAACGAAGGCGGCGGCGTCCTGCCTCTGATGTGGAGACGCTTTACGGGAACATGGCAGGTTAACTGTCTTGACCTCCGCAATGGAAAACACGTGAGACCAGAGCCGGTTCCAGCTTTTTCTCTTTTCTGCGGTGGAAGTTGACAGCAGTGAAAACCAGCGTCTCCATTGGAGGGCGGGGATTTTGGTCCTGCTGCATCCTGCATGGTGCAGCAGGCATTTCCCTTAAAATCGGATTTTTGACCCATCTCAAAGCGTTCTCAGTGGTCTTTTAATCAGAACGAAATACCACTGATACAATATAATCATTATTCGTGATTAGTTTTAGCTAAACTTTAAAAACCTGTCAATTTCTAGGACAGTTCTTTAGAAATTCACCTCTAAATTGTGCAGCAACCCCCCCCTCCCTTCCCCTCGTCTTTGCTGAGAACCCTTCCATCTTATTTTAGTGAACCCTACAGAGTTCACCTGTCAGAGCAGACACCCTGGTCCTCAGGTGACTGCAGGTCAGGTGAGCTTTCACGCAGACGCAGCAGCGGATCTGAAGGCTCAAACTTTGGACGGGATAGAACCCGGCTAGCATGAATGTCTGCCTCTGCAGCCTCCTGTTCTCTGTTGAGCTCCATCTTAGTGACTTTACACCATGGATGAGATGCTCCCAGCCCTTTTCAGAACCAGTACAAGGCTGACCTTCTGGACCAATCCCAGAACTCTCTAGAGAACGTCAGACTATGATTACTGGATTACAGGATAATCTGCCTTCTAAACTCCTGAGGAAACTTTCAGAAAGTAAAGACGATCGTACCAGATAAACCAGCTCATGTTGGCTGCTAAAAATCTCCATTTTTGTTCAATTCATTGACCTGCTGATCCAAACCGATGGAGCGAGGAAGAGTTCAGCTTCCTGCTGCTGTGGACTGGACCTCATGAAAGTTTAGGGGAGGAGCTCCTCGTGATGGACCGGAGCTTTAGAAAGCGACGGTGAGTTGCTGCTGAGAGGGTGAAGGTTTACTGCAGAATAAACGTCAAAGGCAGCACTGAGGTCGGAGGAGATCCGTGTTTTCTGCGATCAAAGGGCGCCGCCTTGCAGAGGATGAAGGCGTCTTTATGAAGTCCTCGGCAGTTACCAGGAAATGCTTGTTACCTGGAAGTCATTACTCCAGCATCTCGCCTGAAGAGCTGGACTCCCGCTCACAGTCATGCACATGTGTCTGATGCTCTGGGCAGTTTGGTGGAGGTGATGCTAAAGAGGGCGGAAGGAGGCATCCCTGAGTGCAGGAGAGGAGATGAAAGTGGGCTGCAGTTAATGACGGAGATCACAAACCAAAGGAGCTGCGTGGATCTGCGAGGAGCCTTTCGGAGCTAATGGGGCAGAGCGCTCTGCTCCAAGCCTAGGGTGATGCCACCAGGAAGCATGTTTCCATTTATCAGAGATTTCATCCTGAACCCTGGGGAGACGCTGCACCTGGAAGGAAAAGCGTTCATGCAGAGTTTCCTGACCATGCAGCTCCTGGATCACACGCGCTGGAGAGATGATGGCAGATCTTTACAGGTCCATCAAGGACCCAGGTCAAAACATCTCAAGTATTTGAGGGTCATGTGACCCAGATCTTTGCAGAGAAGTGGCAGCTGCAGGGTTCCAGCTGCTCTGGTGGGCATCAAAGCCTTCCTGTGGAGTTTCTGACCGCGTTGCTGCAGGCTGACCCACTTTATTCCACGTTTGCTCTTCAGCAGATCTTCAACCTTTACTGTGTCTGAAAGGTGGAGCTCCAGTGGATGTAGAGACAATAAATAAGCAAGATTTTAGTACAAAGTCCCATGTAACTATGTGATTGTGACCAAAAAACTGTGAAACAATTTCGATGCCTTTTGTCTAAAATCCATCCATCCATCCATCCATCGATCTTCCTCCGCTTATCCGGTACGGGGTCGCGGGGGCAGCAGACTGAGCAGAGATGCCCAGACTTCCCTCACCCCAGCCACTTCCTCCAGCTCCTCTGGGGGGACCCCGAGGCGTTACCAGGCCAGCTGAGAGACGTAGTCTCTCCAGCGTGTCCTGGGTCTTCCCCGGGGCCTCCGCCCAGTGGGACATGCCCGGAACACCTCTCCAGGGAGGCGTCCAGGAGGCATCCGGACTAGATGCCCGAGCCACCTCAACTGGCTCCTTTGGATGTGGAGGAGAAGCGGTTCTACTCCGAGCTCTCCACGGGTGACCGAGCTTCTCACCCTATCTCTAAGGGAGCGCCCAGCCACCCTATGGAGGAAGCTCATTTCAGCCGCTTGTATTCAGGACCTCGTTCTTTGGGTCATGACCCATAGTTCATGACCACAGGTGAGTATTGGAACGTAGATCGACCGGTAAATTGAGAGCTTTGCTTTTCGGCTCAGCTCTTTCTTCACCACAACGGACCGATACAGCGACCACATAACTACGGACGCCGCTCCGATCCACCTGTCAATCTCACGCTCCGGTCTTCCCTCACTCGTGAACAAGACCCCAAGGTATTTAAACTCCTCCACCTGGGGCAGGGAGACTCCACCCACCGAGAGATGGCAGACTACCTTTCTCCGGTCAAGGACCATGGCCTCAGATTTGGCGGTGCTGACCCTCATCCCAGCCGCTTCACACTCGGCTGCAAACCGCCCCAATGCACGCTGGAGGTCCCGGTTCGATGAAGCCAACAGGACAACATCATCTGCAAAAAGCAGAGAGGAAATCCTGTGGTCCCCAAACCAGATCCCCTCCGGCCCCTGGCTGCGCCTAGAAATTCTGTCCATAAAAACTATGAACAGAACCGGTGATAAAGGGCAGCCCTGCCCTGTCTAAAATGTAAAATTTTACAATTATAATTTGCTTAAAATTCCTTATTATTTGGCTCATTTTCTGAAACGCAGTGATCCAAAAGTCAAAGTGAAGTCCGTTGGAAATGGTCAAACACTTTATCCAGTAAAATTGTTTTTTAAAAGGTGTTTTAAATGTTCTTAGATTGTTTAAATTAATATTTTTCATCTTTCTTTGTTTATATTTGGCCAGTGTTGTGTTGCACCTGGCCCTTTGATAATTTAATACCGTTTGGTGACTATTAAAATATTTTGTTTCTTATTATCAATATTATGTTTCTTAACTTAAACACGTTGTAATCTCATTCAAACAATAAACAGTAACATCGATTCTGTCGCGTAACGATGACGTCACCGCCACCTCGGCTGTCTATATTCAGTCAAACTCCGCTTTCATCCAAAGCCGCGCGCCGTTCGCCTCTGGTAAGCTGTGGCTGTTCTGTTACTGGCGCGCGAGCCCGTCTTCTGCCTTTCGGCCACGTGCGTCTGTTTACAAACACCTCTCGGTCGAGCTAGCCTGTTAGCCTGCTAGCTCCTGCCGTAGAGAAACGTAGACCTTGACCCGGTTTTGGGGGGTTTCTTGGAACGTTTTCAGTCGTAGCAGCTTTGGATAAAAGATCAAACGCGTTCTGAACGTGAGGAAGTGCGCGCGCGCTTCTGTTAGGGGGTTATCTCTGTCCCAAACTATAGAGTCATGGTAAAGCGTCTAAAAGAGCCGCTCATCAGGAAGTACTGATGCATCTATAGTTAAAGTGATGAATCCGTAGTTAAAGTGATGAATCTATAGCTGATTACCTCGTTTAACATCCTCTGCTGTCACGTGTCACTGATGGATCCACTAAAACCCGAGAGTTATTTCATGCATTTGGAGGGAATCCCTGTATGCCTCCAATCCCTGAATATATTTGTAGTATATATATGTAGTATATATATATGTAGTATATATATGTAGTATATATATGTAGTATATAGTATATATGGAGTGTTTTGTATTTACTTTGTTTTTTCCATTTCTTCCATATACGATTTTCCTTTTTGTGGACCAATTGAGTGTGAGTTAAAGCTTATTATTATTATCATTAGTAATGATAGTATTAGTAGTATAGTATTACTGTAAATACTTTGGTTCTATTTACAGTTTTAGTGATTTTTTTAAATTTAAAAACGTACCTTTTTCTTTTTGTTTTTAAATACATTTTTCGGACCGTTATGATGTTTTCAAACATCATCTTCAGGTTTTTGTTTTTTTCATAAACTTTATTAAACAAAATCCAAATTACTTAGCAGTTTTAACATTGTTTTTGCACCAGCTTCATCTTTTTTTTAAATATTTGAATCCTTTTTTCAGATAATTATTGTGTGATCAGCTGAAACGTTTATTAAAGGACGATTCATGAAATGATGGGATCTCAGGATTCTTGATCAGGTGATGTTCAGGGTTTCACGTGTCAAAAAAGAGAATAAAGTAGATTCTATGTGAGCAGATGTGGATGTAGATCTGCAGGTGGAGGTTAATGCAGACGAGACGCTGAACCTCTGCAGGCCGTCTGGCGTGAAGGTGGCGTCTGGCGTGAAGCTGGCGTCTGGCGTGAAGGTGGCGTCTGGCGTGAAGGTGGCGTCTGGCGTGAAGGTGGCGTCTGGCGTGAAGCTGGCGTCTGGCGTGAAGCTGGCGTCTGGCGTGAAGGTGGCGTCTGGCGTGAAGGTGGCGTCTGGCGTGAAGGTGGCGTCTGGCGTGAAGCTGGCGTCTGGCGTGAAGGTGGCGTCTGGCGTGAAGGTGGCGTCCGGCGTGAAGGTGGCGTCTGGCGTGAAGGTGGCGTCTGGCGTGAAGCTGGCGTCTGGCGTGAAGGTGGCGTCTGGCGTGAAGGTGGCGTCTGGCGTGAAGGAGCAGTTTGGGGTCCTCGCCATGAGGCCTCCTCACAGAAAGTTATTGTTTCAGAAAGTGCTCCTCATCCTGCTCCTGACCCCTGACCTCTGGTTTCATCTGCAGGGATGAACACGGCAGTGCAGGAGATCCACATATCCTCCAGACCTGGCTCCTCCTACTTCCTGCGTGTGGAGTGGGAGGGGCGGAGCTTAGGATCAGGCTTCAGGGTGCTGCTCACCGATGGCCAGGATGCCTGGAGGGGAGAAGGTGAAGATGGCTCGGCATGACGGGACAGAGCTCACTCATGTACACGTGCACGCATTTACGTGCACGCACCTCTGATGAGAAGATGACAAACGGAGCCTTTCTGTGTCCACGCAGTGGGCGGGGCCACCATAAGCGGCGAGGCGGAGGAGCTGGAGATGACGAGGGAGAAGTACGTCCAGGACCTGGAGCGGGCGCTGACCGGAGCAGAACCACCGGACTCCTACAGCTTCAGTCTGAGTCCAGAACCGCCGGGCCGGGTCACGCTGACGTACGAGAAGATGCAGAAGGAGATCTGTGTGAGTCCTGACGCAAACGTGTGAGGCCATGACAGACGCACAATTCACAAACGCACACAGTCTGTGTCACAAACGCGCAATAGAAATGTGGCAATGCACACGTAGTGTTTCACAAACACATGTTGTGTTTCACGGACACACAATAAATGTGTCACAAAGATAATGTTTAGGCACACTTGTGATATGAACTCACAGATTGTGTGAATTGCAGGTACAACCCCCCCTCATTGGTGAACCCCCCCCCCCCCCCCCCCATTGGGGAGAGAAACCCCTGCCGTGAATTCTGAGACTCCCTTCACGCTGCAGGTTAACTAATGTCCCCATTGGCTAATGAATCTGTCAATCAAATGCATCATCAAAGCAGGCGTGTTCACTCTCAGCCAGTCGACTTCCTCCAATCAAGCGTCGGGACGTGGAGTTTAGGTCAGACAGGTGAAGGTGATGCTTCAGCCGCTGGCCTGTACTTTTCCTCAGTCAGCATCATGGCGCCCCACTGTCAGCTGTTTGTGATGGGCGTGGCCTATTTCTTCTGCTGAACTTGCGCTACCTGTGGTTTACAGACTGTTTGCTTCTTTTCTCATTTAGTCTTGTGGCTGAATGTTCTAGAAAGATCCATCAAATCTCGTCTAACAAAGGTCTTTCATTCAGTGATTCAGTGATTTTCCATCATTTCTCCAGAATCACTTTTGCTTCCTTGAACTCTGAAATCATCGCCACACTTTCAGTTTTGTTTCATGAAAAGTGTTTGAATGTTTTTGGCTCAAACGCTGTTGTCATGGCGATGGCCGAATGGAAAGGGAGCCTTGAATGGATGAAAAACAAAAACGAGAGTCAGGAGTGAGTTTGGAGGTGTCTTTTTCCCTCAGAGTGGAAAAACTCAGCGCTCGCTCCAAGTCATGATGAGAGGCTTCAGTGGGACACTCCCCCCTCTAATCTGTGTGTGTGGGGGGGGGGGGCAGCATCCCAGGTGTTACCTGAGCAGGTACACATTCCAGATCCTTACCGGTGAATGTTCGGACGGAGCCGAGAGGAACTTCAGAGCGTCTGAGGAGTTTCCCAACATCTGTCTGTGAGAGGAACATCGGGTTCTGGGTTCCTGATTTATGAACGGACCCAAAGCGGGTCGAACGGGATTACAGGCAACCCTGGTCTAAAACTGTTCAAGAAAAATGCAGATATTAAATAAAAGAACCATAGAGAGTTCTGTCTGTTGATGACAAAGACGCTCCTTCCACACGGAGAAGCTCCTCCTGGAAACTGAACGCAGTTTCAGCTTTGAGGTTCTGCAGTTCTGAGGGACTCCCTCCTCCTCACAGGACCTTCAGTTCCAAACAGCCGTTTCCATGACAACCCCAACATCATCAGGCTGCTGGCCTGAATCAGACTGCTCGGGGTGACTCCAGAACCAGCTCAGAGGAACCGGGCCCAGAGTTTATTCAACATTTCCAGAAAGTGCTGACGTCGTGTTTAGACCAAGGAAGAATCATAAACATGACTCGTGAAGGAGTTTCCTTGTTTCAATCCAGCCCTAATCAAACACACCTGCCCTTCATCATCAGGTCCCTGCAGAGCAGGGGGGGTCAAACTACGGCCCGCGGGCTGGATCCGGCCCGCCTCCATCTTTGATCCGACCCACTGAACAATATCAGAGACCCATGTTTGTTTTTTAATCTGGCCACACGATCAAGACGTGACATTTTCTTCCCCCCTTCTGCAGTCTGAGCTCCAACCTGAAACCCTCTAAAATCTGTCAATCAGAACAGAAGACAGTCTTCCTCTAGAATACTCTAGAAGATTCTGTTTTAGAAGATCATTTTCTATCCAAATGTTTTCATCTACATTCCATGTTCTATCATTCTCACTCCACCATCTGCTCCTGGTCCGGCCCTTCTATCCAATTTTAGAACCCAATGTGGCCCCCCAGTTAAAATAATTGCCCACCCCTGCTGCAGAGTCTGATAATGAGCAGAATCAGGATTTCTGGTTAAATGTGTTCATCGTTTTCTTTAACCAAAAAAACACGTTTTGACATAAAAGTCTGTAAGGAGGGAGGGCCCTAGAACGGAGCCCTGGGGGACTCCAGGCTAAAGGGAGGGGTGGAACACCTCAGACTTGTAAACCCCCCCTTCTGGAGCCCGTTTCCCCCTTCATCACACCATTGGAGTTCTGTCTTAACCATGAAACCTGTAGAGATCGATCAGATTGAACCCAACAACAACATTTTCTTGTAAAAACTAGTAAAATGCTGGAAAAAGATTCAGGCCAAATCCTGAGTCGGAACCATCCTGGCTACTGAAAAAAGAGAATCAACTGAACTTTAAAGTAACGGAAAAAAACCCCACATTTTGATAAATGATGGCGAGCTTTGGACCACAACGATCCTGGTCTGTTTTTGTCAGCTTCTCCAAGTTTAGATTTCCAATAGAAGACCTGATATTATTCTTAGTCTGTAATGTGTAACAGAGACAGCAGCTTTCGCCACATTTAACTAGAAACAGCCGAGTCTGGACTTTCAGAGATCCACCAGGATTCTTCTGGCTGCAGACCTGAAAGCAGCAGATCAAAGGATCTGTGGTTCTGCAGCGCCGCATCCACAAACTGCTTTTATTTGTTCCAGTTCAGACTAGGCTCTGCTCTGCTGGAGGCGGAGCTTCAGCCGGCGGAGGCGCTGAGGCAGCTGCTGCTCTACAGCCTGCAGCGAGGAGACAGCCTCCAGAACCAGAACCAGAAGCTGCAGGAGGACAACCAGCGGCTGAGGCAGGAGCAGCAACGCATCTGTGCAGAGTAAACAAGCATGACACACACATGCACACACAGGCATACGCACACAGGTACCCACATGCACAGGTACACACACAGGCACAGGTATACACAGGCACAGGTACACACAGGCACAGGTACACACAAGCACAGGTACACACATGTACAGATACACACATGTACAGATACACACATGTACAGATACACACATGTACAGATACAGACATGTACAGATACACACATGCACAGGTACACACATGCACAGGTACACACATGTACAGGTACACACAGGCACAGTTACACACGTGCACAGGTACACACAGTCACAGATACACACGTGCACAGGTACACACAGTCACAGATACAGACATGTACAGGTACACACATGTACAGGTACACACAGGCACAGGTACACACATGTACAGGTACACACAGGCACAGGTACACACGTACAGGTACACACAATCACAGATACACACGTGCACAGGTACACACAGTCACAGATACACACATGTACAGGTACACACAGGCACAGGTACACACATGTACAGGTACACACAATCACAGATACACACGTGCACAGGTACACACAGGCACAGTTACACACATGCTGTTACGCACACAAACAAATGAATGCATGTGCTTCCACATGGGATGCACGCATGCGTAATTATGTGCTAACATGTACAAAGTCATGCATATGCATACATGTATTGCACATGTGGGCAACTACTTTCACATATGGATTAACACATGCATGTGCAAATGCATGCACACACATATTCACAAACACATACACACAAATACTTGTACATTGTTTGTATTGGACACATCCAAAACAAACACGTCTGCATGTGAACAACACATATATGAACATGGATGCATGCATGTGTGTGTGGATCCATGCACACACTTATAAAAACATGCATGCATGCTCACACATACTGTTAGGAATAATTAGAAATAGAATAGTTAGAAAATCCCTTTTTACTTTTATTACATTTACTTGTACCTTTTAATACACTAATGGTTTAAACTTAATTCACTGAGCATGTATTATCATCTCAAAATTATATTACATCCTAAGACAGCACAACCAAGCTATTGTCCTCACAGTTCCTCCTCATCCTCCCTTTTTACTTTTTGTGTGTTCTGGTGTTTGTGCTCTGGCAAATGTCTGTGAGAACATCAGAGAGATCTGGCACTTGAAGCTTTATGACCTTCAAGTATCCAGCCTGCAACAGCATGTGGGTGGGTTTTTCACACCATAGACCCTCGGACCATCTTCTGAATATGTAAATGCCAGGTATATATACCAAGCCCTTTTCTGAGTGTCTTTGTTCAGACTTTGGATGCAGCAGCCTGTTCATCTGTCTGTAACCCTTCGTACAAAATGTCTGTGCTGTTTGTACGAAGTAAAACTTCCACAAAGATAAGTATTGTCTCTGTGTCCTCATTCATTTATTTCTGTGTGCTGGAAACTGAAGGGGAACGAACCAACCTAATATACCTATTTTACAGTCCTTTCTAGAAAATCCAGTTTCCTCACACATACAAACATGGACGCGTACGTGCACTTACCTTCACAATGGCTGTGAATGATGGGGGGGGGGGCATCAAAGATTCCAGAATGGCATCAGTCTGACCTCCGTGTGAACTTTCTGTCACTGGTTCTCTGATGACATCACTGGCTCCAAACAGGAACCTCTTTTCTGACTTTCTCAGCTTTCACTTCCTCCATCTGTGGTTCCTCTGGATCATGACTGAACTCTGTCAGGGAGGGGGGCCCACTTCCTGTTCGTCACTATGAGCGATGAGATGACGGGGGGGGGGGGGGGGGGGGGGTACTGATGTACTTACCTCCCTAAAGTAATGCTCCTAAAGTAATCAGTTACTTCGCTTTGATGAAGTTATGGTTACATTTATGTCAGGAAACAAAAGAAAAGGGTCACATGATGGACTAAAACTTTAATAATAATAATAATAATCCATTTTATTTAAAAGCGCCTTTTAAGAAACTCAAGGTCACTGTAGCAAAACAAAGGTTCAAGAATTCTCAATTAAAAACACAATAAATAATGAGATAACTATTCATAATTAAAGCTTTAAGAGACTGTAGAAAACATTGAAAACACAGGCCATCAGAAGGAGAAGGCGAGTTAAACAGATGAGTTTAAAGTTTAATTTAAAGTCTAAGTTCCGGAGATCACTGGAGAAACTGTGAAAAAGATATTGAAGTGTGAACTTTATCAGAAAAAGCTGCTCAAATGAGCTAAAAAATGTGATAAAAGCTAAAAAAATATATTAAACAAAGGAGTTAGAAAATATAAAAAATGCTAACAGCTAAAAACATCTGAATGTAAACATTTAAAGGAACATGTGGAACTTTAAAACTAAGGTTTGATTTGGAATCAGTGGTGAAATCCTTGTTCTAAAGAGACATGAAGGACGTTTGTGAAACATCTGCAGGTTGTTGGGAGGACAGACAGTTCGGGGTTTTGGGACTCGTCCTCGTCTGAGTTTCGTGAAAGTGCTCGGTGCCTTCAGCGCTCGCCAGAGTTGGAGCGTTCCTTCAGGGATGAAAGCGGCGGCCCGGCAGGACTCCTGCCCTGTAATCAGCCGCCGCGGCGCTCGTCCATCACTCATTAGCAGCTGCAGAGAGGCGCTGCTGCCGCCGCCGCCGCCCGCATGATTTGTGCGTCTGTGTGTTTCAGGCTGAAGCGCTACGCTGGCGGGAAAGAGGCCCTGGAGGCGGAGCTGTACTCTCGCTTCGTCCTGGTCCTTAATGAGAAGAAAGCAAAGATCCGCCGTCTGCAGGAGAGCGTCTTGAAGCTGCAGGAAGCCAGGTGAGCGGCTGCTCCTACGGACCTCCTGGTTCTGCCTGCTGTAGAACCAGGAGGTCCACGAAGGCCTCCTGGTTCTACAGCGGGCCACAAAGGCCCTGATGAGAAATCCTCCATCATTCTGGTTTTCTTTTTGTAGGAACTCGGAAGAAAAGAAAAGCAAAGGTTCTGTGAAGTCGACCCGATCCGCTGATCAGGACAGCGAGGAAGAGGAGGATGCATACGGAGGCAGCACTGATGAAGAGCAAGAAGAAGCGCAGTCATCTGCGTCTTCAACGTTACCATCCAGGAGTGAGTGTCGTGTCTCTGATGACTTCCTGAAACAGGCTTTGCTGTCAGAAAGGCGGAGCTTCACCCCGGAGCTGCTCCGGCGCCACAGACGATTCAGAACCTGAGAACCAAAAACACACGCGTGTGTAATCTGGACTTCCTCAGTGAAACACGACAAGAACCTGAGGAACCCATGCTCCAAAAACTACACAAACTTCAGGGATACAGACACACAAATGACCACAATCACAGCAACAAGGAAACAACAGGACGCAAACACACAAAATGACAAACCGAAAACAAACAAAAAAAGACCTCATACAACAAAAACACACAGCAAGAGCAAGGAAACACAAACTAAAGGGAAAAACCGAAGGAAAACACCATAAACATAACAAAAAACAAAACAACAGGACACAAAAAACAGCAGAGACACACAAATGACAACAGTCATAAAAACAAAGAAACAACAAGACACAAACACAAAACAACAGCCAGGAAATACAAACGTCAGACGCAAAAAAACTGAACAAAAACACACACCACAACAAAGGCACAACAGTACACAAACAGCCAAAAAACACAAACTTTAGGGATACAAATGCACAAACACAAAAAACAACAGAAACACAAAAGATCACCAACATCACAACAATAGACAGACGAATGCGCACAATCATAATCACCAAATGGACCAAACACACACACACACAAACACACACTGCAGAACATTAGCAAAGTGACAAAGACTCCACAAAATACCACAAAGACACAAAGAACCATTTTAACAAACACCCCAACTATAAATACAGAGAAACGACAGCAAACCAAGACACAAAGAGAAACACAAACAGTGTTTCGTTACACAAACTAAACCACTAGTCCACCTTTCTTACATAAACACACTCACAACAGCCACAACATGGATAAATACACAAAAATGGAAAAGCAACAAGCAAAACCACAGGAAATGATTTCACTAAACGACAACAGCGAGCCTTTCAGTGAGAACACATTTGTTGGAGTGTGATGTTTGTGTTGGCGTGGGAGGGGGCCTGCGGGGCGCCACGGTCGCTATCATGACGTTGTGTAAGAGGGGCCGTGGCCCCCCCCGAACGCCGGCGTTCCTTCACCTCCAGACGTCTGAGAGGACGCAGGACGTTTTTCCATTCCAGCTCCGGGTTCCACGCTGACGTTCTCCCGGTCCCTCCGCAGAAACGCTGCTGCGTTTGTGTTGAACCGTTACCGTGGGTGATGACTCAGAGGGGGGGAGACCTCTGTTTGGGCTGTCTGCTGCGTCTGGCCTGAGTGCATTTAGAGCCAAATCATGTGGTTGTAATCTGCTTTGTTCCCACTCTGTGAGGGAAAGTGTAATATTCTAAAAAGCTCCCAAATCCAGACGACTGTCGTGGTTCCATGTGGCTGGAGGAACTCATTCTGGTTTAAAGATCGTCCAAACCAACAAAACTACCGGGCTGCATGTCTGTGCGTGTCTGTTTGTAGACGGAGTTTTCACAGTCTTCCTTTGTACGGATTAAAGAAACACATCAGGCAGAAATTGGGGGCGTGGCACAATTCAGATCCTAAATATAAAATGAAAAGTAAGATTCTAAGCTAACTTCTATTTGTTATAAGTAAAAATGACCCTGTATCAGCAGTAACTGCAGGAAAAAATCATTTTGGGCCTCATAGTGGCTGTGAGAACTAGACTGAGTGACTCCGCCCCCCTGGGGTTCCAAACAGGAAGTGGCTCCAAGAATCCAAAATCCCACAGACCTCTGTAGAGACATAAACAGCTGCTAGTCATTCTGTTGGTCAGAAGGACCGTTCTGGATCTGATACCATTTATTAACATTTTCTTGATAAACCTCCTTTTTTTTCATGATATTTTTTCTGTAGTTTAAGTCATGAACTGACCAATCCGATCCGGCAATAGAAGTAGGCGGAGCCTGCTGGCCCCCAAATGCAACGTTCCAAATGTTGACAGATTTGGGTAGCCACTTTGAAGTGGGAGGGGCTGCAGGGCGCCACGGTCGCATCATGACGAGCTCACTCCTGATTGCTGAGAGTGGTTTGCCATGGAAACGTCGACTCAACACAGAACTTGGACCAGTCACTGCCGTCTGGCTCCAATATGGCGGGCGTCTGAAATCAAGACAAAGTGGCGACTGGATTGACTTCCTTTGTTGGAGCCGTTTTGTAAAGGTGGTGCTGAAGTTCGCTCAGTCCAGGTCTCTGATACAGTTCGATGGATTTCATCTGAAAACCTGGAAAAGTGAAGTTCTCTGCTTCGTGAAACGTTTTTTTAACGTAAACCTTCATGACTGAGAAGGAGAGAAGCGTTTGGACTGTCGTGCGGTGGAAGCCGTAATTTCTGTTTCTACTTTTCTGTCATTTGCTCTCAGTTTCAGTAACAAACCGTCTGACGTTTCTGCTCTAGTCGCTGCTGTTTTCTGCCCACAGCTGTTTAATGAAAAGTTCTTTTTAAATAAAGTTAGATTTGATTTCAGAATGAAAGGGTGTAAGGAAAGGTTATCTTTTTCTGCCGCAGCTTCCCCCCTGACAGCCCATTGGACGACAGCCTGCGTGACATCACAGACGTGGCGCCGAGCGCAAACGCCGCTTCCGCCACCTCAGGCCTCAGGATCCGGGGGGTGAAACGGCCCAACGCGGAGGCGCGGCGAAGGAGAGTTAGAAGCGTCTCCCACATCTACTGTGTCTACATGCTTTTCCTCCAGAGCTCTAGAGAAGAGAACAAACTAAAGAGGGGAGCGCGGCTGAGGCCCGTTTTTCACACAGAACCAGTGATGAACGGCCGCACAGCTCTCCAGATGGCAGAGGGTGTCCTCCGTCCGTTCATTTGTTTCCTGGATGTCAGTGAACGCACCGTTTCTAAAGGAGCCCACAGACGGGGGTTCCAGCCGTTACGTCAACGCCCCCTTTCTCTGTTTCTGTCTTGTGGAAAGCTGGCCCAGTCCGTGCAGACTTCACAAAGCCGCTCTGGTCCCGCTCCAACCCGGGGGCTTGGACGCGTCTCCGTCTGAAAGGTTTCCATGGGAAACGCTCCCAACACAGGGCTGAGGGAACAGCCGTCCAGCGGCTGGCCACGCCACAAGCCTCCATCACCACCTCATGCATTCACCCCAGGTGGTGGGGGGCAAGAAGGAGGAAGATGAGTCCACGTTCCCTCCTTTCTCAGCATTTGGAAAACCTGCTTTTCCTTCAGAGTGAAATCCGGAGGTGAAACTCCGTCTGACTCACAGTTTGTGACACAACTCTCTCCGCTTTCTTCATCCGGGAAGAGGGTGAACGTGTGCGGGGACGCGTCCCGGCGCACGTCCCTGAGGTGACCCGGTGCCAAGTGTCAGGGGGGAGGAGGAGACGCCCGGTTTGTGTGACGGGTTGAAGGCCCAGCTGAAGATCAAGAAGAGAAGCGTCACGGCTCCAGCTGGGGCGGCGCTGGTGGAGCATCGTCAAAACCAAAGACCAAACTGGAAGCTGGCAGACAAGAATAGAATTTTAAAAGTCGCTTTTTAAAGTTTTCTGCACCTTCCACCCACATCTGAAAGACCTGAGCCAAAGTGATGGAGTCTTTCTGAGAAAGTCGGGTTCTGGTGGTCCTCAGAAGTCTCGTCTGGGTTCCCACATTGTTTACATGGAAGTCTTTGTGTACTCGGAGCTCAGTTTTCCCAAGAATGAAGCCCTCCTCTGTCCGTCACACATGGACTGGTTCTGTAAACCATCCAACATGGCTTCCAGATGCCAGCGCTGCTGGGAGTTCTCAGGCTGTGGGATCCAGGTGACACGCCCACCTGGAGGCAGACACAGTGGAACTGCTCAGAGACCGGTCCTCTGAGGAGAGCAGACGTCAGGATCCAGCACCAGTTCTGTGGGGGCGGAGCCACAGACGTCAGGATCCAGCACCAGTTCTGTGGGGGCGGAGCCACAGTCATCCAGCACTAGTTCTGTGGGGGCGGAGCCACAGACGTCAGGATCCAGCACCAGTTCTGTGGGGGCGGAGCCACAGTCATCCAGATCCAGCACCAGTTCTGTGGGGGCGGAGCCACAGTCATCCAGATCCAGCACCAGTTATGTGGGGGCGGAGCCACAGACGTCAGGATCCAGCACCAGTTCTGTGGGGGCGGAGCCACAGTCATCCAGATCCAGCACCAGTTATGTGGGGGCGGAGCCACAGACGTCAGGATCCAGCACCAGTTCTGTGGGGGCGGAGCCACAGACGTCAGGATCCAGCACCAGTTCTGTGGGGGCGGAGCCACAGTCATCCGGATCCAGCACCAGTTCTGTGGGGGCGGAGCCACAGTCATCCGGATCCAGCACCAGTTCTGTGGGGGCGGAGCCGTCAGGGGGGTTCCACAGCGGATCAGCTGACACTGAGCGGTGGTTTGGCAGAGATTTTTATCCGGGCTGGGGACCGGCACAGGAGCTGTCAATCTGGACTTGTTTAAAGAAACAGCTGTAGCCAGAACCCAGTAAGTTTTCTTTAGAAAAGGCAGAGCTGGTTGAGATCTTCGTAAACGTGACCCTGCAGACTCGTGACGGACGACGCTCCGCCTCCACCTCTGAAGCTCCTCCTCCTCAGACAGGTTTGTGGTCAGATGGCCGTGGAGATGGGGGAGCAGCTGCTGCCGCTGCTCTCCATCTGCTCTTCTGCCCCTCAGGTGTTTCCACGCTGACACAAACTCCATGTGGGGGCTGCTGCTGCTGCTGGGAATGCCCCCCCCCCCCACTCCCTGTCAAGCTCCTGGTGGTCTCCTGCAGCTCAGTTTTCCCCCTTACTGTTTCCAGAAGCGCCTCCTTCTTCTCCTGGAGTTTTTCTGCAGGTTGGACTCAGGTTTCATCAAACTGTAGTGAAAACCGGCTGCTTTTCTGACATCACTTCCTGTTCTGGTGGAGACGTTCACACAGAAACGGAGACTGCTCCAGGACAGGAAAGATCAGGAGAACCTGCTGCAGACTTCAGGGTTGTTCCTAAAGTTCTGCGTTTTAAAGTTCTTGAGTTTAGATGTGAAAGTGTCTGAGACTGGAGAGGAGGGTGGAGACCATAAACCTGCTTCTTCCAGGGGTTCTGACTGTCCTCCAGAAGAAACCTGCCTGCAGAAGGTCATGGCATGGTTCTGGGAAACCTCTGGTTCTACCTCAGACCACCATCGTGGTCCAAATGTTTGTGTTTTCTGAAGCTCAGGACAGGAGACTCTAGAGAACACCAGCTGAACTTCACACACATGAAACCAACACAGTTCTAAAAGGACGATGGATCTTCATCACTCTGAGGGTTCTGATGAATGTTCTGCTGATCAGAGAAGCAGAAGAGCTAATGTTCTTTTCAGCAAACATCTGAAAATCTGCAGGATTTCATCAGCTTTTCTGCTTTTTCTCACGACCACTGGAATAAAGAAGCAACCAGCAGACAGTTTGAAGAACGGTTGGCCTTCATTCATATTTTTCTGCTTTTTCTTCACGACTCCCCCCGGTCCTCTTTTGTCCTCCAACTTCTGTTTTTTTTTGGCTTTCTTCATCTTTTCCTCTGTGATTCATACCCTGTTTGGGTTATTTCCTGACAAGTTCTTCAGAGTTCATCAGCAAAGTCTAGAGACTTTCAGGAACGACTGAGTCTGAAATATCTGAACCTAGATCCTGTTGGATCAGCGTTCAGCAATGAAATGTAAAACAGCAAATCCTGTCTTCTCCTGTCGACGTTAAAGCACATCTAAAACAAAAAAGGGTCACAGCGGGTGTTCAAAACCCAAAACTTCACTCAGCGTCTCCTCCACAACCAGGTTTGAGTGACTTCGACTCAGACGTTGGCGTTCGTGGTCCAGTTTCTGAGCTGAAGACTCACAGGAACAGCACAAAACCTTCAACATGACAAGAAGTTCCACGTGAACACACATGCACGCACACGTGCACGCAGCTGTAAAGGCGGCCCATGTGTTTCTTGTCTTACGTACAAAGCACTTCCTGTCTCAACAGGAAATCTCTGCAGTAAACCTGCCTCATTAGCCCACTGACCTGTGTGTGTGTGTGTGTTTGTGTGTGTGTGTGTGTGTCCGTGCGTGTGCTCGTTTGTGCGCGCAGGACAGGCTCCCCTGCAGGATCCAGTAAGCTGCAGACCCCCCAGCGCTCTGCAGACGCTGCAGCAGCCGAGGATCTGTTCGAGGACTTCTGAGGGTTTTTAGCCTGAAGGTCTGATTCCACTGAGGCAGAGACGCTGATCATCACCGACCAGAGCGACCGGCAGGACGACCGACAGGACGACCGGCAGGACGACCGGCAGGACGACCGGCAGGACGACCGGCAGGACGACCTGCAGGACGACCGGCAGGACAACCGGCAGGGATCACAGGAAGGCACAGAAACTTTGACACGGGTGTTTTCTCCCTCAGATTTCTCCTTCTTCTTCTGGTTTGTTGTTTTGGGATTTTTGGATCAATAAAGTTTTGGCCTTTTGTCTAAACGTCTCTGTCGTCACGTCTGTGAGGAGCTGGAGGCTCAAACTGCTGAGGAGCTCTGAGAAGGAGTGGATGCAGAAGTGAAGCCCCCCCTCTAACATGTCAGGGTTTCCCTCTGCCCCCCCCCCTCCCCCCGTCCTGGGCGGTGTGCCGTCCGTCTCTGCTCCTCCTCTTCCTCCTCCTCTTCATGTTCCAATACAAGCGGCTGCAGAGAGGTTGGAGCTAGCAGCCAGTGCTGGGAGCTGGAGAGGACATCTTCCTGCAGGAGTTTCCCTCAGACTGGAGACTTTTCAGGGATCCAGAAGGTAAGATTTAAAAAATGATGGACTGATGTCATCAGAAAATGATGACATCATGGCAGCTGGTCCATGGAGATCTGTAGGAGAACTGAGCTTTACCTCAGAAGTTCTCCTTAGACGTCTGAGAGAAATGTGCAGAAACGATCAGAGTCTGGAAATGAGAAAATGTTGGTTCCTAGAACCTCTGCAGGTTTACTGTCACGCCGCCTCCTTTGATCTTGACTAAAAACGCCGTTTGAGCCGCAATAAAGATGTCATTAAGATAAGAAATGTTTTTAGGAAACTGATAAATGTCCAAACTTCCTTTGAAACCAGCACTTAAAGCACTGAGTTTGTGTTTTACTTTGAAAGTAAAAAGACTCGTCTCAAGAAAAATCCTCTTATTTTCTGTCTGGCAAGACAAATGTTGTTATTAATAAAGTTTTTCAGAGGCAACGCAATCTTAGTTTGAGAAAACGGGTCTTAGTGACCAGAATTATTCCTGAAATAAGACTTCTTCATTTTCTGACGGCTTTTTTTGGCTTATTTAAGGAAGAGTCCTCAAATTTTAAGATTTTTTATAATTTACCTTTAGGGGCCCGTTTCTGCAGAGTGGGGGTGAATTCTGAATTCTGATTTTGGACTTTTCAGTTTTTATCATCAGAGATGAAAATCATTGATAGAGAAGCTGAAAAAGGAGGCGTATTTCTATCTATCAATCAGTCGATCGTGTGTATGTATTTGGGGGGGGGGTATGCAGTAAAAGTCTATTAGGTAAATGCAACAAAGGAATTATTTACTGTATAAATGTAGTCCCACTTTGTGTGAAAAATCAGTCAAAGCGTTTTCCAAATCCTGGTTTTTGTTTTCTTTGATTATTTTTTTCTAAAAAGCTTCACGTTTCTCCAGTTGGAGTTCAACTAAATTTGTCTTCTTTTTATTAGAATTAGAGGAATTTTGCTGAAAATAGAAGCGAACGGCCGTGACGTTTGGAGCTAAACTCCA